>JASAMX010019821.1:0-13755 GCA_030248175.1 Microlaimidae sp. YZB2_3 | reverse complement strand
ACACTTACATAAGAAATATTATGGTTTTCTAAAAATTCAAATCTCTATAAACTATCTTGAACTTTAAATCTAACACAATTTGGTTCAATTATTAATTCCTTACAATTCCTCATAATTCCTCATAAAAAAAGTAGATGTATTATTATTTTTTGTAAATTTATAAAAAATAAGTAAAATAATTGATTTTATTTCACCAAGAGAAAACCTTAGCTTTAGAGCAGAGCTAAGGTTTTGGATCTTGGTCTTTTTTTACGCTAAGTTATCTTATGGTAATTAAAAAATAATGATATTGACTATTTCCTTATTGTTTTAGTTTTCTCTGCGGGAATGGAACTTTTCTCAAAGTACAGACAGAGGCTGAATTTCACGATTTAAACGGAAGTTGTTTAGTGTTAAATATCTTCACAGAGCTATGACGTTATAGAATCACTTCTAGCTAATTAGCGCTAGGGAAAAATTGTTCTTCATGGAACATGGAAATCTCAGATTTTTAGCTTCTCCCACAACCATTCCTACAGAACAAAACATATTTGACGTTATTACGATACTTGAGTGATTGCCTTTAGAGCTGACTCTTAGATCAGGGTAATGACCACAGCGAAATATTAGCAAACAGAGTTTGCTAAAAACGTCTTAGCTGGCGGGGGCCTTAGAAAACTAAGGGTGCTACTCCATGGTTCACTACCAGATCTTTTAAGGTTAAATTCAGCTTTTGGTTGGGGACTTTATCACAAAAAGTGATACCTGGCGGATCCTTAAGCGATTGCTTTCAGACCTGACTCTTAAATCAGGGTAATGAACCCAGCGAAACATTAGCAAACTCAGTTTGCTCATGTTTCGCTGATCATTATCCTGATCCAAGAGTCAGCTCTAAAGGCAATCGCTCAAGGATCCGCCAGGTACCACCTTTTGTGGGTGCGGGGTAAAAGTCCCCAGCCAAAAGCTGAATTTAACCTTATCAGGATACTATGTGACATTTTGAGGGTCTAAAAAATTCTAACGTGTTACAAAATTTTGGTTGCACGGTTAAAGCTCAGTATACAAATATTAAATTTTTTAAAAACGGTTGAAATAATTAAATATGAAACGTTAAATGTAGCAGGTTCAAAATTTTTCTTAATTGAAAAAATTCTGGAGTTTGATTCCTGCAGAGTTTTTTTTTAATTTTTCACAATGAAAATAATAGTTTACTTTAATTATTACATCAAAGTTGAACGCAACAACAACAATTTTATTTGTTTTTACTATACTATTTGTTTAAAAATTAATGAACTGATATAAATATAATAAAAATGAAAACAAATAATATTATGACAAAATAATATTTAATTTACAATTTTTTTTACTATTTCAAACAAATTTATAGTTTTTACAAAAGTTGAAATCAGCAAAAAGCAAAAAAACGTCCCTTACAAATTACACCCTAGCTCATGCAAATCACATAATTAAACATTATAATTAGTACACTCCTGTTTTTCTCAATCAGACTATTCGATTAATGTGCTTTATAAAACTTAAAACTATTGTATTCGCGCGTCCGGTCTTTTTGAAATTGTATGTTTGTAAAACGGCACTTTTTGCTGTAGCAAAAAATGTTTTTTCAAAGGGTCCCTGTTTTTGTTAACGATGGACTACAAAAATCGTTGATATACCATTTCAATTGCATTAGACCGGCGCTTATAACAAAGACCAAAAATGTAATTTTTTTTAAGTGTATTTTTTGGAAAGTGAAACTGCTGGTAAATTTTTCCGAAAAAATACCGAAATTCATTAACTCATAAATATATCAAATACTTGAGAAAACCCTTTTAATGGGGGGGGGGGGGGGGCAAATTTTTTTCGCGATTTTTCCCGTTTTAATGACGTATCAACCAACCATGTTTTTATGATGCGTACTTTGATTAGACCTTTTTTTTAAATACCCAAACTAAAACTAGTAAAATTGCAAAAAAACGCACATTTAAAAAAAAATGTATTTCTTTATCAGAAACGCTTATAATGATTAAAAATACAACTATTCTCAAATAAAACTATCTGCATTTATTGATAAAATAAAAGAGTGCGATTTATTGTCATTTCTATTACTTTTTTTGCCCATCGATTTTGACACATTTTTTGGTTTTTTCATTTTTCTCTTTAGATGCACAGAATTACGTTCTGAATTTGTTTGTCTCCGTTGAGCGCAAATATGATAATTTATATCACAAACTATATATCATTAGGCTCAAAAAAAATTAGGAAAATTTTTCTCTTAACCCAGTTTTTTTATTTTTAGCACGTTGCCAATTCGACACGCGCATGAACTAAAACTTTAATAAAGCACATAGTGCTCCTCAAAAATCGCACTCTAACACATGCAAACCACGTAATTAAACATTATAATTAGTACAGAATAGTGATAAAAGTAGTCCAGGATTTTTTTATCTCGTCTAGTCTAGTCTAGTCTGGTAGTAGTTAGCTCAAACGTTAACTAGTATAGTACTATTTAAGGGCCAAAAATTTTGTGTAGTCCTGGTCCTAGTCCTAGTACTAAAGGTAAACCCAACGTGGCTGCAACATTTGTTCGTTGGACTGAAAAATGTCTCCCATAAAGTAACCACTCAAATCATGAGAATCTGACGTCACTCGTACCAGCCAATCAGAATTCAGAAAATGAAAGATTTGAAGTAGAAATCAACTTTAGATGGTAGTTTAGGAATAATTCTTATTTTGTGACATAGAAAAAAATATATGTTTAATGAACACGTAAACACACTGTTGCAGCTACGTTTGGTTTGCCTTTAGTTAGTTTTTAATTTTTTAATTAGTCCCGCAGAAATCTTAGCTAGTCTTGAACTCCAGTTTTTTAACAAAACGTTCAGTTTTTATTTTAAATTCTAAAACGGCATTATGAGATGGTTTTTTAAATATAATCAATAGGAGTTGCTAAGCGCTTCTTGTACTTTTTACTAAAAAAACTGAGCATTATGGAGGCATCTTGCTAAGAAAACGTTTTGTACTTCTCTTACTGTACAAAACAGTGATTTGTTATAACCGAACATTTTTACTGTGAGTGGTATCCACAATGAACAAACCTTCTTGTACAAAATACATGAACTTCCAAAAAGATATTAAATAAAACTTAGTCAAACAGTAAATTTTTTTTGCTTTTGATAATAAATTCTATAATATTGAGACTTTTGTCTACGAGGTGTTTAATATAAAAATTTGGTGCCATCATTTTAAAAAAATATTGCCAAGACAAGCGAAAAATGGTTTTTTCTCTAAATTAAAAATTTATACTTTCTTAAAAAACACCCTTTATTTTAAACTAAGGTTTAATTTGTGAATAATTATAATAAACGAACTGACCACAGGCTGCGCTTCAGAAAAAAAAATTTGATATCAAAAATCTTTTTTTGTACCACAATAAAATTTCAAAATTGCATAATCAAACCTAGGCCTAATCAAACCTATTGCAAGTCAAACCTAAGCAAGCTCGATGATTTGCAGTATTGAATAGACTATATAACAATAAAATCATTAAAAATTTTAAGTAAAAATGGTTTAATATTAAAGGTTAAATACCATATTTTAGCAATTACTTATCAAATTACCCAATTTAAAAAAAAAGCATTTTTTTAAAGGGCATTTAAATGGGGCTCTTTTTAAAAAAATAAATTTGGCTAAGGTTGATGGTATTTTTGGAGTTTTAAATTTCATCACCTCTTGTTTCTCTCGTTTTAAACTCAAATTTGTTACAAAATATTGTTTAAAAGGACTGAAATTTAATTCATTCTCAATGTAAACATTAGTTTTTGGTTTAATATTCAATATTGAATATAAAACACACTGCATGCTAAACAAAAAAAAACTCTTTTTATCCGAGTTGCCTTTTATTCTTTTCTGGTTTGGAATGCAACGAAATTAAAAAGTTAAGCTTTTGGCAAGCTCATCAACATCCGTCTATTATTAAGAATGCAATTTATTTAGGACCCGGATTTTAAAAAAATGTAAAACATTTTATCAAAAAATCCAATTTGTCTTCTATTCAAGTTAAGTTTCTTCGTCATTTACTTGTGGCTAAACAAGTTTTTTGGCATCTAAATAAACAAACAATTAAATGATTTATTAAACTATCACTATTTATTAAACTATTTGATTACATATGTCATGTACAATCTATTAAGAAAACTAATAATAGTGGCTGAAATAAAACTTTAAATTTCACAAACAAGGCATCGAATTTAAGCTGCATCGAATTTAAAACAAGGCATACAACCTTAAAATAACTTCTATTTAGTGCTCAAAATTGTTAATTATCATGTTTTTGTATTTTTTCCAAAGCAGTTTCAATACGCATTTTAAACTTCTGTTAATTTCGGCCACCTTGAAATTTAGATGAAAGAACCTACCGTTTTTTACTGTAGTCAAATATCATGATACTATCATGGTATATCATGGTACGTATAACGAATTCTTTTGCGCGTTTGACTTTTTTTGACGTTTTTCACGCCAAAAAAAATTAACAAAAAAACTGGTTATTAACAGTTGTTTTTTTAAGGTTTTGACGTAATGATTTAAAGTTTTGCTAATAACTATAAAAGTTTGCAAACGAGAAAAAATTAAATTTAAGGGTACCAACACCCAGAGATAAGTTTACAACCTTTAAAAATTTTTTTTGTTGGTTTCAGCAAATGTTATGTTATAGCCAGTTTTTTCAAGGTGGTCAAAGTTAATTTCAGCAACTATAAAAAAAATTTTCCTCCACTGGTCTTTAATTGTAACAGAAATTTTTAAATTTTGCACTGGAATAACAAAAATAGCTGTCGTTTGATTTTTAAACCAAATCTTGGGTCGATTGGATAAACCAAATAAAACTTATCTAAGAAAATAGAAATAGGTGGCCGAAATTAAGTTAGCTACTCCTAAAACAAAAAATATATAATATACCAAAAACTTTGCAACTCCTGTATGAAAAAGAAATAAAAGTAGGCATCAAAATGAGCCTTTTTATTTGAATGGCACCCTCCATTATAATGGAATAGTAGCCATTTTAATTCGTCAAATCAAAATGGAGAAGAAGCTATTATAATAGCAATTTATTAATTTGATTCCACTTTATATATACTCACAATTGTAATACTGTCTGGGCCGCATGAATTTTCCCGTGTCAGACAGTATTACACCGACACATGAAAACTCTTGCGGCCCGGACAGTATTACAAAAAAAGGACATGTTTTTTGTGATTTTGTGGGATTTATTTAAAGAAAAACTTTAAGTTTTTTACGAAACTGGAGTTTTTGAAAAAAAAACCCCGGCAAAACCAGCGTTTTCGAATTTTCCAACAATCGGAGGTCAAAAGCAAAATCCTCACAAAAAATGACAGAATCGCTATTTTTAAATTTTACTTAGAAAGGTAATGTTTCATTTTTTAATATAATACTTTCGTGGGCACTTTTAATTTGAGTTTATCCCAATCCATTGAGGTACACCTGAAGTCCTGCTAAATCAGCCTCCTGGAGCTGGCAGGAGCTCTGCTCTGCCGGTTTAATTTTGAGAAATTTTTGAATTAAATTACAAAGTTGGGTACTGTGGTATCTGACTTAATTTCGATAATGATTTAAATTCGACCATTAATTTAGGGTGTTAGAAAATTAGCTTTTCTTAAAACACAAAAGAACCAGCCAAAATATAACTGGATGACTGTTGAATAAAGTATTTTTGCAAAGTTTTTTATTCGTGTGATTCCGCATTATTAGCATTTTCTGTGATTTTCAGGATTTTTTTCCGTGTTTAATCTGCATGAAATTTAAAACGAGGCAATATACAAACTTAAAATAATTTCTATTTAGTGCTCAAAACTGTTAATTATCATGTTTTGTAGTTTTTCCAAAGCAGTTTCAATACGCATTTTAAAATACCGTTAATTTCGGCCACCTTGAAATTCAGATGAAAGAACCCCAGATTTTGGCTACTGGGCTTTAAAATTATTGAATAAACCATTTTTATTGAATAAAAGCAAATTTCAGTCAATTAGGATAACGGTCTTAAACATTACAGTGAAACACTAACTGTGTTTTTACGCTTACAAGAAGCTATTATAATAGCAATTTATTAATTTAATTTCAGGTTATATATACTCACAATTGTAATACTGTCCGGGCCGCATGAGTTTTCCCGTGTCGGACAGTATTACACCAACACATGAAAACTCATGCGGCCCAAAAGTATTACAAAAAACGGACATGTTTTTTGTGATTTTGTGGGATTTATTTAAAAAAAGGTTAAGTTTTTTACGAAACCGGAGTTTTCAAAAAAAAACCCGGCAAAACCAGCGTTTTTTAATTTTCCAAGCCAAATCCTCACAAAAAATGACAGAAGCGCTATTCTTAAATTTTAGTTAGAAAGGTAATGTTATATTTGTTAATATAATACTTTCATGGGCAATTTTATTTCGGTTTATCCCAATCTATTGAGGTAAACCTGGAGCTCAGCCCTCCTGGAGCTGGCAGGAGCTCGCTCTTCCGGTTTAGGTTCGAAAAATATTTTTAATTAAAATACAAAGCTGGGTCTCTGACTTAATTTCGGTCATTATTTAAAATCGGCCATTAATTTAGGGTGTTAGAAAATTAGCTTTTTTTTAAAACACAAAGGAACCAGCCAAAAAGTAACTGGATGACTGTTGAATAAAGTGTATTTGCAAAAGTTTTTTATTCGTGTGATTCCGCATTATTAGCATTTTCTGTGATTTTCAGGATTTTTTTCCATGCTTAAGCTGCATCAAATTTAAAACGAGGCAATATACAACCTTAAAATAACTTCTATTTAGTGCTCAAAATTGTTAATTATGTTTTTGTATTTTTTCCAAAGCAGTTTCAAAACGCATTTTAAAATTCCGTTAATTTCGGCCACCTTGAAATTCAGATGAAAGAACCTACCATTTTTTTGCTGTAGTTGAATATCATGGTACTATCATGGTATATCATGGTACGTATTTATAACGAATTTTTTTTTGCATGTTTGACTTTTTTTGACGTTTTTCACAATTTATTTTTGTTTCTTTAACCTTGTTTTGTGGTTTTCCTACCCAAATTGTTTATGTGAATTGGCAATGCATCATACATAATGCACCCAGGGATTTCTTAATGTAAATGTTAACGTATATTTTTTATGAAACATTTTTCGTCTGGGTCTCACAATAATAAAATCTGACAGATTTATATTGATAGCTATGCTGCTACAGAGTAATATGCCCCACGGCGCAATAGGCTATAGCTATAACTACTTTTTGAAAAAAGAGATCTTCATGAAGAAAAACAACTCGGTTTTGTTTTCATTTTTTTTGTACAATAAAAGATTAAAAATTTTTTTATAATAAAAACATGGTTAATGTGAGCATAATATTATTTAATTACATGTAACTGAGTTAAAACCTTAGTTTTTATATGGCGGAGATTTGGCGGCTATTTGGCGGCAGTTTGGCGGCACATTTGGCGGCGCACATCCAACACCCCTTCTAATTGATGTCATATACTTGGATTTTGCCAAAGCCTTTGATACTGTGTTACATCAAAAATTGTTATATAAGCTAGAAAAATATGGTGTTTCTGGTAAATTTTTAAAATGGATAAAAGAATTTTTAGTTGGGCGGGATATTAAAGTCGTAATAAATGACTCAGTACCCAAATCTTTTCCTGTAAAAAGTTCAGTTTCTCAGGGTTCTGTTTTGGATTCATTTCTTTTTTTTAATTTATATTAATGATACTGTTGATTGTGTTAAGTACTCACAAATTGGACTCTTTGCAGATGATATAAAGTTGTTTGCAAAATCTTCATCTACAGACTACCACATTTAAACCATAAAACTTCAAAAAGATTTAGATAGAATATACAGCTGGTCACAAGACCGGCAATTGTTCTTTATATTCAAAATCATAGCAAAGAGTTAATTTTTAAATATAAGCTTGATAATAATGTACTTGCAACTACAGAATTGGTGCCTGACGTAGGTGTTTATATATCTCATGATATGAAAATCTCTAAACACTGTGAAATCACAGCAATAAAAAGCAATGAGAGTGACATCACTAGTTTTTAAAACATTCAATTCAAACTCTAGAAATAATCTTCTCAGAGTATATAAGTCCTATGTTAGACCATTTCTGGAGTACGCTAGTGCAGTTTGGAACCCTTATTTACAAAAAGATATAAACATTTTGAAAAACGTTCAACTAAATTTCACTTTAGGATGTTGTTTTATAATTAGGATGTTGTTTTATCATTAGGATGTTGTTTTATAAATGAAAGTTGGTTATGAACAAAGACTGGATTACCTAGGTTTAAAAATATTAAAGGAGCAAAGAGACAAACTGATTTATATGAGTGCTTTAAAATTATACAAAGTTTAAACAATTTGCCAAACAATGATTTCTTTAAGTTTAACCTGCAGGCCACCCGTGGTCATCCCTCTAAATTGGCTGTTGAAGAAAGCCGAAATGATGCAAGGAAATTTTCTTTTGAAGAAGAAGAAGAAAAGTTTATGTTGCAAAGGTTACGGTCATGTAACATACTTACAATACAACAAAAAATAAACATACAAAATACAATAAATTTAGATCACAAGTTAGACACAAAAATAAATAGAAAAACCAATAAAACACAAAATCATGTTATAATAAATAAACTTTAGCACAGAAGTACACTCTTAAAGTTACAAGTATAATATCATTTTGAATACGTGTACATATATATATAAAAGAAACTGATGGCACACAATAACAGTAGGAGGGTACTATAATTCATTTAAAAACATTGTAATTAATTATATTACGAAGAAAATTTAATATCTGAAAATAAATAATAAATAAATTGCTAGGATTTTTATCTAAAATAGTACTACTGAAATTTACAAGTCTATTAACACACATTTAAGATAATTTTGATACAGAAAAAGAACTAAATTTAAATTATAAGAGTAGTTAGTTTTTGACGAAAAATGTTTAAGGATTTAGAAAAAACTATATCTGAAGGTAGGCTATTCCAAAAGTTAACAATGCGATTTTCAAAAAAGTATTTGGTGATGTTAAGCCGGAATTTGGGCGCTTTTAGTTTGAGACCGTTTGAACGAGTAATAGTGTTTTTATCAAAGACAAGAAAACTCTCAACAGGAACATCAACTAAGTTGTTTACTAATTTGTAACAAAGCAAAGCGTCGTTTCGTTTTCTGCGCAATTCAAGTTTGTCGAGTTTAAGTTCTCTTAAGCGCGTTTCGTAACTAACGTGAGGTAAACAACAACGCCTATAAAGGCGTCTAGTGAAAGTTTTTTGCACTTTTTCAATACGCTCAATATTTATTTTTAAATGAGGATTCCAAACAAATGTTTCAAATTCCAAGAGAGGTCTAATGAAAGAAGTATAATCTAAAAGCAAGACATTTATATCAGTTGTACAAAAAGCACAAAAAAGAACAGCAACTCTGTTTTGAGCCTTAGCTGAAATGGATGAGCAGTGCTCAGAGAACTTAAGTTTAGAATCAATTAACACACCTAGATCACGAACACAGTCTTTACTTTCAATGACAATATTATTGAGCCTGTATTGATTATTAGAATTATTGTGACCAAAATGAATCACGTTGCATTTGTTGATAGCAATATTGAGTTGCCAGGTAGAAACCCAGGAACAAAAACTGTCTAAATTATTTTGGAAACAAGCATGGGTTGTCTCTTCATCAATTATACTATATAACTTAGCGTCGTCAGCAAAAAGCTTGACTGACGTTTTGGAGTCTAAACAATTAGGCAAATCATTAATGTAGATTAAAAACAATAAAGGCCCAAGAACACTGCCCTGGGGTACCCCACTTGACACAAAAATATAATCAGATGAAACATAATTTTTACATGTTTCCGGAGAGTACTCGTTTAGAATGACTTTTTGTCTGCGATTTGTCAGAAAACTAGAAATCCAATAAAATAATTCATAGTCTATTCCATAAGCTTTGAGTTTGGTCAAAAGTTTAGGATGACTGACCGAGTCAAAAGCCTTGGAAAAATCAATGTATATCGCATCAACAGATTTTTTATTTTCCAGAGTTTTAACCCAGTCAGAAAAGGTCGAAAGCAGCTGCAAACCAACTGATTTACGTTTTAAGAAACCAAATCGAGCTGGATTTATTAGATTTTTATTTCTTAAATAAACAAACAATTCATCGACTATTATGCTCTCCATAACTTTACATGAAATACAAGTTAATGATATTGGACGGTAATTTTCCCATAAGCAACTAGCACCTTTTTTAAAAATAGGCAGAACAATTGCATCTTTCCAAATATCTGGAACAGTTCCGGACAGCATTGACAACTCAAAAATTTTGGCAAGAGGCCCAGATATGGTAGTTACAATATTTTTTAAGTAAATGGAAGGTATTTCGTCAGGGCTATGTGACAACTTGTTTGGTAATTTTTTAAGCTTACATTCAACTAAAACAACAGGAAAGCAAACAGAAAATTTAATTTCATTATCATCAACTTTTCTAGAAAAATTTGGCATAATTGAGTTATCGTTTGTGAATATACTACTGAAATACTCATTAAATAAAATTTTTAAGATTATTTACACATAAAGACCCGTCATCTTTTTTAATGGCCCCAATGTCGTTTGATTTTGAACCAAATTTTTTATTGGCAAAACGGAAAAATTTGGTAAAATTACCACTATTTAAGGTTTGTTTTTCTATATTGTCATAAAAAACCTTAAGTGTTTCTGTATATTGTTTGTCACACTCAGCCCATTGCTTTTTTAAGTGAAAGTTATGTTTTGACTTTCTGTGCAAATTTCGTTTTTTGTGCTTTAAACTAACAATAGAATTTGGATACTGATTTTTTTTGTTTCTAACGCGTCTAACCGGAACATATTTTTGTATTAAGTGTTTATTAATGCATAAAAATTTGACATACAAGTCATTGATGTTTTTTGATTCGGAAATAAGATCTCCCCATTTAATTTGTTTCAACTCATTGCAAATTGCAGTAAAGTCGGCTGATTTAAAGTCGTAGAACTGACGCAAATGACAACGCTGAGGTTTTAAAGAAAAGGACAGAGAAAAATTGACCATAGCATGGTCACATGATGAAGAAAAAGGCTCATTGCAAATAACAGCAGACACTAAATTTTTTTGATTGGACAAAACAAGATCAAGCAAATTTCCACTTATATGTGTATTAAAGTTAACAAATTGGTAAAGGTCGTTATTAACAACCGAGTCTAAAAAAAGTGAGTTTACTAAACTACAGTTTGTTACAGAGGGGATCGTCCAATTTATGTTCGGGCAATTGTGGTCGACCACAAACACACATGGCATTTTACTAGAACATAAAAAACAATTTAAATCACTCATAAGCTCTAAATATTTAATATCATTATCGTGATTGGAAAGTTTAGGTGGTCGATATTGGCATATAATGCGAATTTTATCTTTTTTATTGTTAGGGATTTCAATAGCAATACTTTCAATTTTATTGTATTTGTTGGGTAAAAAAAATTTCTGTGGTTTTTATGCTCTTTTTAATTAAGATACAAACTCCACCACCACTTTTAGTTGAACGATCTTTACGAAAAACTTGATATGTGTTTTCACTACTTAGCAAGGCATCTGGGACACTTTGGTCCAACCACGTTTCAGTTATACATATTAGATCATTTGATTTTTCAGAAAGTAGTGCAGAAAATAGGTCCAATTTATTTTTTAAGCTGCGGGCATTAAAGAGAAGGCAATCAGTACCTTTGCAACTGTCCTATGCTGAATTTTGGTTGCGCATGGATACCTTTGGTGAACCAGCAGAGTTTGTTTTACGGAAGTTTAGAGAAGCTGGAACAACTTCTCGATCTTCCGGAGACAAACCCTGGTGCCTTACAAAGTGTGAGAACCCTTTTTGTTTTGTTAAAGTATCTTGTTTTTTATAAAGACCCTTGATTATATTTCTTTCCCTAAATGTATAGCTTGGTCATATGTAAACATTGGCAAAATTATAGTTATTTCTCAATGATTTGGATTTTTCCAAAATGCTAGATCTTTCTGCTGATGGGCTGAATCGGACCTCTAGAAGCCTCGGGTATTGAGGAGACTCTCTGTCGATCCAAAAAACTTCTTCGACAGCAGGAACGCTTGAGCCCGATCCATCAAAACAGGCAGCCAAAATGGAGGAGACCTTAACCTCGTCCGGCACATCTTTGTTTTCCGCAAGGCCGTTAACATCAATATTTTTTTTATTGCGGTCTTGCTCCATTTCTTCTTGTACAATCGGCCTGACCATCTCCTTAAAGCTTTCAGGATTGGGCCAAGGCTCAGAATGATGCTTCAATCTATAACGTTGCTGCCGCTTGGCAACCGGAACGAACAAAATCCGTGGACGGTTCACATTCGAAGTCTGTCAAATCGCTAAAATCAGCAGATTTGACTGTAGTTGGTTGATCGCAATTCACCTTTATTTCAGCCAAATCAGTTTTAAGCTAGGCTATTTCTTGTTTCAAAAATACCAAGCTTTCGACGCAAAAGCGGCATGCAATTGGGAATGGAAGGTTTGCAAAGACATCTTCCAGGCCTGTGCAGATGACATGGAACGGGTTCTGACACAGGCTGCATGGAATTGTTTTATTGCTATCTTTCTATAAAATTTTCTTTTTACAAAAGCTGCAATTTACCATTGTTAGTGATACGCCAAAGGGTGGTTACATTTTGCAAATAGGGTGGATACACCTTGGAACAATCTACTTCCGTCTCAAGTAACTGTCGATTCTTTGGATGTATTCAAAAAAAGTTTTAAAACCGACTTAAATAAGCGCTCTTTTTCAGCCTTTAAAGTCATTTAAGATTTTGGAGCCTTTATTTATATTGCACTCTAATTTGGAGTTTTAATATTTTCAAAGATAACTGGCGTTTAAGCTTAACTTACCGTTAAAATTCATCCAAAACCTTTCCAAAATAAATATATTTTTGTAAAAAAAACCTGTAGGAACACAAATACTAAATTTTTATATATTTTTAATTTTTCCTCTGTTATTAAGGGGTTTACCGTATTCAGAATAAAATTAATTGGACAAAAATTTTTTTAAATAATCATTTAACAGATGTTGTTAATAATAGATTAAAAATTTAAGTAAATGTTTTTTAAGGTTTTTAATGTAAAACATAATTATGTTGATTTGATATAGAGTTAATTTTAAGTCAATTTAAATTTAAAAGTTAATTTTTAGATAATTGATTTCATATAGTTCTAAGATTAAACACTTAATTAATTAGAAAACACAATGAAAAATTAGATCTGACGTTACATCTATTGATATATCGGTTGTAGCATAACTGTATTTTTGTCTTAAAATATGCGTAAACGTATGTATGCATTTTTACGAATTTATAATATTTAAAAAAAACAGATTCTTTACATTTGCTGTCCAAAGATTTATAAATTTGTAAAAATAAATAAGAAAGTTACATTTCGATAATAAGTTTTATTTAGGCAAAAAACGTGCAATATCTTATTATACGGTCAATATCTTATTATGCAACTAGCCTTGAAAAATGCTCTTAGAAAAGAGCAGAAAAAAGGGGCGATTTCTCCCTGGGCGTGTTTTTAGACAGAAAAAATGTGGAATAGTTTGAGATGGACATTATTTGCACCATAAATAATTTGTATTTGATTTGGCCAGCTGCCCACTGAATAAAAATTTCTTCCATACAACAATAATTTTTTTATGAGTTGAACTAATTGAAG
>JASAMX010019818.1:0-14307 GCA_030248175.1 Microlaimidae sp. YZB2_3 | reverse complement strand
GAGACATGGGCCGTATCATGTATTTTTTCAAGGGGAACTGCGAGTCAATCCGTCAAATAGGCATTCTATCTAGTGTTTATTCAGATTAGTGATTTTCCTACACTCCAATGTCATGCTCCGGAGCTCCGTCCATTTCAAGCGGACATAGACTTGGAGCTCTGCTCTTTATATGAGCGATTTTAAACTTATTTAAGCCTGAAATACATTTTACATTAGCCTATCTGCATTTTTGGAATTTTTTTGTGGTTTTAAATAACTTGGTTTATAAAAAAATTTTGACACTCTATTCTAGAGCTCCGCTCGGAGAACATATAATGCAGATTTTAAAAATAACAAGATGGCGTAGCGCTTCCCTTGTTCCTCCTTCATGGATACAGTCATAACAGATGATAAATTAAAAATAGTTAATAAAAAATCGGTTAGCACAAAAAATTAATTTCTTTTTGCTCGCCATTTTAACATCATTACAATCGGATAACTACATTAATCAAATTTTACAGACACTGCGTTTCGTTTTATCATTTTAAAAACACTCTATTCTGAAATAAAACCAAAATATACTATTATATTTTAACACAAGTAGCTACAAACTTAAAAAATAGATCTTAATTAAATCGAATTTGTTAATAGTAGAGGAATTTTAATAAAACTTTGCAGAAAGAAAGCATTCTTGCGAATTTGTAAATAAACAAACAAATAAACTTAAATTTTATTTTAAGACAAATTTTTATTAACAACCAAAAAAACTTACAATATTTATAAATATTCGAAGAAAATAAAAATTTAAAAAAATTATGTTTTAATAAAAAATCATATAAAATTAAATTTTAAATATTTATTGTTTTGGTTAATATTGTTGAAAATTGCTAAAATTTTATAGAAACCGATGCAAAAATTTATATTTATTTATAAAAAATTTGAGCCTAGTAAAGCCATTTCGTAAAAGTACGAACAAGCCTTTACGATTTTGAATGATTTTTTTTAATTTGATAACCTATCGATTTTTACGCTTATTGAGCTAAATATAAAAAATAAAGTATCACTTACAAAATTCAGTTTCTCTGAAACGATACAAAGATATTTTATTTACGATTGGCGGAAGTTTATGCTTTTTTTTACTTTTCCAAAAACTATGTATATTCAATGCTTATTCTTCTACATCTATCCCCAACCCCGTTAAAACCTTAATTATTGACGTAGAATTTTGACCAGTTGTTATAATTTCGTAAAGAAATAAGCGAGAAAAAGATCCGCAGAGGCATTAAGTGTCGCAAGCAAAGCGGATTTAAATGCATTTTCTTCATTCCCGAGCGCTCTCGCACACTTTGGAATCCATATACAAAAAATCCGCGGGAAAAATATTCGCGGCGGCGTGATGTGTCGGAAGAAAGCCTGCAGCACGGATCTAAATGCCCTTTTTTTTCACTCCCGAGCGCTCTCGCGCACTTTGGAATAAACTTTACATTTCCAACAACTATGTATATTCAATTTCTATTCTTCTAATTCTATCGTTAAAACCTAGTTTATTGACGTATAGAGTTTCGACCAGTTTATTTTTGTGAAGAAATCCCACGAAATAAAAAGATCCGCAGCGGATCTAAATGCCTTATTGTTTCACTCCCGAGCGCTCTTGCACACTTTGGAATACACATCCGGGAAGGCGTCGTGGCAGTCGTATTTCGTGCGCATTTCGTTGTACAGGACAGGGTCGAACATCTCCCAAAACTCCGTCTTGTCCATGTACGTATCCGCGTACATCATTTGAAATCTAAAAACAAAGCATTTTTCTTATTCCACATTTCCAATAAAGTCGTAACAAGTAGGAATGCGTTTTTCCAGTTTTAACAACCCCTAAATCTGAATTTTAATTCTCTTTTTTTCCGGATCAAAATCTTACGTATGTACTAAACGAGGAGCTAACAACTACCGATATACCTACCCTCGAATATCATGGCCCCAAAGCTCCAGTCAATAAAAACATATGGTGCTCCAAAGCTCCGCCTTTTTAATAAGTGGAGTGATTTTAAGCTTAAACTATGTTTTAAGTAATTAAATCCGCATTTATATCATTTTTAATAAGTTTTAAAAAAATTTCATTCTCACAAGAATTTCACCTAATAGAATAATGGTATCACTACTTAATTATTCAAAAAATTAAGACAAACATAAGGCGAAATTCCGGAGTTTAAGCTTTGGGGATTGCTCCGAAGCTCCCATGAACGTCACTTCACTAGTAATAAAACGACTTACCCGTGAACGCTGCGAACGAAGGATTCTATTCGTCTGGTCGTTTCTCGGGGGCTGTAGGGTTTGGCGGGAGTTCCATAGGCCCCGACATCCACGTACATTTCGTGTTCCTTCGAGGACGGATGGACCAATCCTGGCTGAGCTAGAATCACAGACGGACACAACCACAGCGGGTAAATCTAAAAGTACATCTTCATAAAACCCGGGTCCTTTCATATTTCAAATAAAAGTACGAAGCTTTTTCGCATTAATCCATAGTTTATGTATTTCATGTTATTGTAACAACACCCGTAGCAATAACTTTAAAAAATATGACACCTTTTAAATACGAGTTTTAAAGCAAAGCTGGCGAGTAATGGTCCAAATCAAGAACTCACAATATACATACGAGTTCTATTGTAAAGCTGGCAGGTGGTGGTATGACGCATCAACGAGGCTGGATGGAGGTTACAGGTTCTATTTTTCAGAGAAAAAAAAAGGCTAAAAATAGTCAATTCTTTCACAATTTCATGTAAAGGATTATTCGACCTCATCTTTCTAAAGATCAGACTGTAATAAAACAATGTTTAATAAATACACTGTTTTAAAAGCGAAACGTTCTAAATATTTTTCAGTTTTTACACATTTCACATGGAATATTTATGTTTCAGTTTTCCTACCTCGACTTGATCGTGAAACGTGTGGAGAGCGTCGGAGAGGGATTTCAGCGGCACAATCATATCTTGGATCAGCTGGTGCTCCTCGTAGAGTTTTTTAACGGCCGCCGGTTGGGTCAATTTTAGAAAGGAGACTTTCGGTGGAACGGTCCAACCGAACAACAATCGGAAAACCGGGTTATTTCCGAAAGGAATCACATCCTGAAACATATAAATACACCGAATTAAAATAATTGGAGTGCATTTGAACAATTCTACGAAACACCAATAAATTTATGGTCAAGTATGAATTAAACAATGGATGGATGAACAACGGATCTAAATAAAACATTTTTTTAGTTTTATTACAAGCAAAATACTAAAACATTATCTATAACACATAATAAAATACTTTACCGTACCTATTTATTTTTTTCAAAGATAAAATTTCAAATCTCCCCTATGGAATTAATTGATTTATAATTACATTATGAATGGAATTAAAGCTAAAACTGATAATAAATCATTCTTACTTAAAATTTCTGTATGCTACAAAATATTTTTGTACAGTCACCGGCACGTGATAGAAGCCACATTCACAAATCTCAAGTTTTACCTATGTAATGATCGATTTATATGATAATTATGTCACTGTATAGATTGGAATTGTAGGTATAAACTGATACAGTTTGTGTACAAAAATAGACTATTTTTGGCGAGATACTCATTAGAATGTTTGTTCACTAAATATCATTTTTGTACAGACAAAAATGATTCCCAGGTAACTTTAAGCCGCATTTGCATAACATTGATAAAAACAATCTAATTAATTTTTTTCAAAACTTATTAAAAACAATAAAAATAGTGTTCAAAATGCAGGTAGAACACGTTAAAAAGGTGTCGCGACAATTGACCCCCAACAAATTGACACCCACGATAGTTTTTGCTTGGGCTTCGGCGCATAGGCCTAAGCTTAGGGTCAAATTAGGTTTTATGTTAAAACTTAGGTTTAGGTTGAAGTGTGGGCTTAGGCTTAGGCTCAGGTGGCTTAGGCGGGGGGCTTAGGGGACTTAGACTGGGGGGATTAGGCGGGGGGAGGGCTTAGGCAGAGGGCTTAGGTAGGTGGGCTTAGGCGCGGGGTGCAGGGAAAGGTTCATGTCGAACCTTAAATTTAAAGGCCTTAGGGGAAGCCTAAAATTAAGCTGGGGGTCAATTTGTCTGTGGGTCAATTGTCGGGGAACCGTTAAAAATAGTTTACGTGAAATATGAAGTCCCGCAGGAAGCTTGGTTTTAAATGGCCAGAACTCTGGAGCATGATACTGGAGGGAAGAAACATTACTAATTAAAATAAAATCTAGTAAAAAAAAATTTTTACTAGATTTTACTTTTGAATCACTCGTATTTACCTCTAATTCCCAAAAGAGACTTCTAGTGTGTCTGTGGTAGTAGGATAGCAAAGGGATATACTCCGTCTTTGTAGCTCCCACATTCAGAACGTCTTCCACGTGTTTGAAAAACCAAGGTTTATAGTAAGTACCGATATCGTTTATTTGGTTTTCATCTTCAAAAGATTGGTGTCAACAACTATTTTGAAGCATAATTATTCGTAATATTGTTCTGACACTGATTTTTTTTCGGAAATTTGTTTAGTAGTTCGGATTTCTTGAATTTTTTTTCAAAAGACAAAAACTGATTGATAATTATAACAATTTCTCAGATGGCGTCAAGTCTGGCACTACATGAGAAGCAAGATGTAAATCACATATCTAGGAGAAAGGTCAAGAAAGAAGAACAGCTTGACTTCACCAGCACAAAGCATATTCACATCTTTCCACATTTTTCTAGGCTTTTCATATCTTTAAATCTTCTGAAGCTGTAACCAAAGTTAAAAAACATATTTTATAATTTTTATTTTACGCTTGTTACTTTGCAAAATGTGGTTGAAAAGCTCTATGCGTAATTGGTATTTTTTGTGTATATGATACAGTGATACCTTTAAAAATAATGATATCTAGTAAAAGAAAAAAAACTTGAACTATATTAGTGAAAGTATATAATAATGACTTGTGCATTTTTGTGTTTGTACTTAAAATAAAAAAAAAAGAAGTTCCACAGTCTAAATTTTATATTACGGAAGAGAGTTGACACCGAACCTTCGGGATTTTCGGCAAAATTTCCAATCATAACGACACCTGAGTTTAGAGAATAAGCTATTCCTTCCACGAATTCTCCAGTCTTATTTTGAACTGCGTCTTCAAAGGTTTTCACGAAAGTCTGAAAAAAAATTATTGATTGCACTTTCCACATGATTGTATTTAGTGGTTTGTAGGGTAACTGACTTAATTTCGGCCACCTTTTTTTCTTTTTTTGGATAAGTTTTTCCTGGCACTTCTAATTGAGCCAGGATTCGGTATAAAAATCAAACGACAGCTATTTTTGTTATTCCAGTGCAAAATTTAAAAATTTCTGTTACACTTAAAAATTAGTGGAGGTTTAAACTTTGTTTTTATAGTGGCCGAAGTTAAGGCGTGTGCCATTAACTTCGGCCACCTACAAAAAACTGGCTATAACTATTGCTAAAACGAACGATACATATTTTAAAATGTTTATTTATTCTTAGGTATTGTTCTTGGTACATATAACTTAATTTTTTACGGTTTGCAAACTTTTATAGCTATTAGCAAGACTTTAAATAATTATGTAAAAACCTAAGTTTTAATAACACGTGTTTTTTGTTGAATTTTTTTGGTGTGAAAAAATATTTCAACATCAAATGGCTTTTGTTACAGCCAGTCAACTTTAAAGAAAGCCTAGTAAAAATTTTATTCCACTCTATTAAGTTTTTTTATATTTTTAACCTAAAAAATTACAAAAACACAAAATCCGCCTTAATTTCGGCCACCTTTTAGATTTAAAAAAAATTAAAACAAAAGCCTAAAACACAAAAAAACGACTACATAAATCAAAATTATCAACTTTAAGAATAAACAAGACGTTAAAAAAGTTAAGGAGAGGCATATTTCCACACCAAACCTTGCCTATCTTTGATGTTTCCTATCTGACTGTATTCCTCCGCCAAGAAAATAATCTTTTTAACTTCTATTTGATTTTTTTACTGCATTTCAAAAATCTCTGAGAAATTCATCTACCGGTTTCTTGATAGATCAAACCTAGTACATTGAAAGTTGGATTACTCCAGCCCGCACAGATGTTTACTACGTAATTCTTATGAACGCATCCCTCCGCCAAAGGAAATAACCTGACATTTTTACCGTGTTTTAATTTACTTTCAGTTTTTAAAATATTGATATTCTATATCGTGGTAACTGGTGGGTTAGGTACTTGGTTGGGGGAAACTACATTGACATTGATTTTTATTATATTCAGTATATGACTGCATCCTTCCGCCAAGAAAATAACCTAACTTTTTTATTGTGTTTCAATATTATTTTTAGGAAATTCCTTCCGGTATGTTCATAATTTAATACAACATGGTAAATTATGTGTTATGTAACCCCACCCGTACATATAATGGTGCAAATCGTGTTAAACAAGTTCTTTCACGTAAATTTTAAGGTGGCCGAAATTAACGGAATCCTAAAATGCGCAGTTAGTTAAACGCATTGCAAAGTGATTTTAAAGAAAATATCAAAACATGAAAATTTACAGTTCGGAGCTTTAAATAGAAGTTATTTTAAAGTTATAAAGTGCTTCGTTCTAAATTTGATGCAGTTTAAACACAAAGCAAAAATCCAGAAAATCACAAAAAATCACTTTTTTGTATGAAAATGTTGATAATGCAGAATAACACAACTAAAAAGTTTTTGCAAAAACACTTTATTTAACATTCATCCAGTTACTTTTGTGCTAGTTCTTTTGTGTTTTAAAAATAAGCCGATTTTCTAACACCCTAAATTGGTGGCCGAAATTAAGGCGTGGCCGAAATTAAGTCAGTTACCCTACCATTTTTTAGTTTAGTTTAGCTATGAAAATGTTGGTTACGTGTAGTGTAATATGGTAATAATAATAATAATTAATAATAAAATGATAATATAAAAATAATATATATTTTCGCTCACCTCATGAGAGCTGCACGGTATATAATCTATCTTGACATATGGAGAGGCGGGTATAATTCTCAGTGTGACGGCCACTAGAAATCCCAGAGTTCCATGCGACCAGGGTACAGCGTGAAATAAATCCGAATTTTCATCCTATTAAAAATAAATAACTATAACTGAAAATGAAATAAAATGCAATTTGATACATGTTGGATTCATCTTTATCTTGTATGAAATTTTCAAGGCACGAGTTTAATTTGAAAACTAGTTCAAGTCTTGTCTTGTAACTGGCGGCCGGATAAATTGTCTTGTAACATATTTAAATTAAAAGTAAACACTTATCACATTACCGCGACCGCACAAATGTCAAATTAAAAAACATCGCATCCAATCGATTCTCTGTTATAAGTTCTATCTATGTTCCGAATTTTAAGTCATATAAATTTTATTTGGCCGAGTTTTGTTTTAAATAAAATTTGCATATACGTCATGATCATAGGTGGGCAGGGGGGGAGGGTTGGGGGAGTTATACCCCTCCAAATGCCGATTATAGTTGACACCCCCCCCCCTAAAATTTGGGGGTACCCCTGTCACCCCCCTAAAATTTGGGAGGTCCCAGTACTCAAAATGCTGGGGTATTTGAGGTATACCCCAAAAAAAATTTCGGGACACCCGCCCCCAAATTTTGGGGGTCGGGTATACCCCCAAAATCCAGGAGGATGCCCACCTATGGTCATAATCGACCGCAAAATTTGTCAGATCACAAAATCGTGATTATGAATCGTCTCTGCGTTGTCAGTTGTATATATGTTCCCAATTTTAACTTATATAAACTTGATTCAGCCGAGTTATCTAAAATCAAAGAAAGCGCTAGGAAGTTATTCACTTACTCACTTACTTACTTACTGATCTGAAGATAATAATTTTCTATTGAATGAAAATCCATACAGAGGGCATTCAAAAAAAATAAAAGTTAAACACTGCAGAATAAATTGTAAGAAATATAGTTTCTTTAATAGAGTCACAAATAAATGGAACTTGCTTAGTGAAGCTCAAGTTAGCTCTACTTCATTGTGTCATTTTAAAAAGTATTTACCATTTACGGCAGAAATAAACTTCTATTGGAACGCCAAATGACTAAGAAAAGAGCTTTAAATTTAAAGTCTTAGTCATTTTTTTTCTAGCGAGCCAGGACTTCTTTTGTGATATTATGTGTAATAATGTTTAAATGTTATGTATTTTCTTTTTGGTCATCGGTAACGAAACAGAGCAATACTAACTGAACGAAGAACAACAAACGTATTGCTCCTTAATAAGAGCTATCGAGTGTAACTATACTTATCATAATGCATTTATATAAATGTACCAGTAATGCATTTATACATATAAATATACCAGTAATGTATTTAGATATATATAAAAGAATACCAGTAATCCATTTTAAATAAAAATATTATTAAAATATTATTAAATCTTGCTGTTTCACAGTGTAAAACGAAGGTACAAGCCCAGACTCAGCAGCGCAAAATTAACATTAAGTATTTTCATTCTACTTTTCAAACGCGTTTTTTTAATTAATTCAAAGAGTTACGCTGTTATTAAGCTTGATGAAACATTAAAAATAAAAGTATCTTTAAGAAATATGTTTAAATTAATTGAAAAAAATAACTAAAAATACGTTTCTTTAGATGATCGGATTTTAGATTTTTAATGCCATAAGTTTGTATATTTTTTCTCTAAAAGAAACAGTATAACTCACGACTGAAAATGACATAAGTAATATAATATACATAAAGTGTTTATATAAATATTTTTTTTAAAAGTATACAAAAATACTTAAAACTAATTTTCAATTCAAGTATATTTTTTAGACCCCCAAAAAACTGGTTGTTTACGGTTAAATATTCCAAATAATCATCAAATGAAAAATTGCAAATTTTGGACGATAATAGAATCACTTTCAACCAGTTAACAACGAGAATATTGTATTGCACCTTCTTTTTTGCGTTTTGGTGAAAATGAGAATCACGCAAACGAAATAACTTGATTATAATAAACTTTGTACGAACACTTTTTTACCCTTAAAATTATAAACTTACTGACGTTTTTAAATTGTTTACTGCAGACAAGCAGTGTGATATCATATCTTAAAAAAACCACTAATTTCGTTTAACTGCATTCACTAATTAAAAATTTCGAGCATTACGGTAACAGTACGTACATTTGAACAAGTAACAAGAGTTCTTACTGGTTTTTGGGTTTCATTTTCTCAATTATATATAAGAAAATTTTTATGGACTTTGACCCCAATTAAAATTGGGTAGAAAAAACAGCTTGAAAAAAATAAAAACAAAAAATTTATTCCAACGTTTTCGAAGCATCAATCGACGTGCTTTTTTTTCAAGGGTCTAAAAACAGAAAAAACATTTAACATATTAAGATGTTTTATTCTTTAATTTTATTTGGTTTCAAAAAAACCTCGAAAACTGTACTAATATATTTGACCGATGTAGGGTGTATGCAAAACTTTATGTTCATTATGGTAAGCAATTCTGCCTGAATACGCAAAGAATTAAAAAAATTGCCATGTTTGTAATTCATCATTCTAAGTAAAAAAATGCCGAAGGAATCAGAAACTCAAATTTTTTAGTAACTTTTTTTATTTAAAAACTCTGCATAGGAGAGTACAGAACAAAATATCAAATATAAAAATATTTTTCTAATTCTTCACATGTTTAGAGCAATACGTAACTGAACGAAGTAGATGGACATAACGATTGCTAGTATAGACTTGGACAAGTTGTGACACCAATGTGTAATAAAATTTAATTTTATCAGCTCAAGCATGTGTTTACAATGTTAATACAAACAACTTTAAAATTTTTCTCTTAATTTTTCTAGTTTATATACTTCATCTATCTTGCATTTCTTCAGTGTGCAAAAAAAATATTATAGAGTATTCTTATTGCTATTAAAAAAGACATACTTTTTAAATGAAGTTCATTCCTTTAAAAAAATAAATGTTGTTTAAAATGTATGTTGTTGCTAATATTAACTATTTGAAGTCCCTTAATAGCTGTTTTTTCTTTGCTGCTTTGAACGTTATATGCAGTATTTAAGTAGAAAAATTAAGAGAAAAATTTTAAAGTTGTTTGTATTAACATTGTAAACACATGCTTGAGCTGATAAAATTAAATTTTATTACACATTGGTGTCACAATTTGTACAAGACTCTTAAGCAAACAATGAATTTACAAATAAATGTAGCGGTTTCTGCTTTATGTTTAAAAATTAAATTTCGCGAGTAAAACAAACACTGATCCTGATCCGCACAAAAATCAATTATTACTGCAAAAATGCACCAGAACCGAGATTCACTGCAGTATTTGAAAATAAGCATGCGTATGTGTAAAAATTCCACACTTAAGTAGATATAAACTTATGGGTTTTATTTTTAATTTTTTTTTTTTTTTTTTTTTTTTTTTTTTTTTTTTTTTTTTTTTTTTTTTTTTTTTTTTTTTTTTTTTTTTTTTTTTTTTTTTTTTTTTTTTTTTTTTTTTTTTTTTTTTTTTTTTTTTTTTTTTTTTTTTTTTTTAAAAAAAAAAAAAAAAAAAAAAAAAAAAAAAAAAAAAAAAAAAAAAAAAAAAAAAAAAAAAAAAAAAAAAAAAAAAAAAAAAAAAAAAAAAAAAAAAAAAAAAAAAAAAAAAAAAAAAAAAAAAAAAAAAAAAAAAAAAAAAAAAAATTTTTTTATAAAAAAAAAAAAAAAAAAAAAAAATATCAACATATTGAGATCATCATAGGTGGAAAAAGGGGGTGTAGGGGGTGGGGTCCACCCCCCATGGCCCTCGAAATTTTGGGGGGCCCCCTAGAGAGGAACCCAGGGCCCCCTCCCCCAAATTTCCGAATTTTTCACCCTGATCCCCCCTAGAGTTTGGGAGCGTAGCCTTCCCTCCTCCTCGGGAAAATTTTAAGTACTTTTTTATACTAAAATTTTCTTTCAAAAACGTGAATTTTTAACACATATTCATGTTTGTTTTTTACATCCTTTTTACACCAGAATATTGCTTTTTATTCAATAAAAAAATGTAGTATTACCCTAAAAAAAAAAAACAATTATTAAAGTTATTATGGTTTAAAACGGATGTAAAAAACAAACATGAATATGTGTTAAAAATTCACGTTTTTGAAAGAAAATTTAGTATAAAAAAAGTACTTAAAATTTTCCCGAGGAGGAGGAGGTCCCTAAAAAAACTTCAGGGGGGATTAATTGCGAAAAAAAATTCGGAAATTCGGGGGGAGGCCCCCTGGGTCTCCGCCCCCCAGGCCCCCCAAAATTTCGGAGGCGCACGGGGCCGCACCCCACCCTACACCCCCTTTTTTCCACCTATGATGATCTCAATATGTTGATAAAAAATGAAATCTGAATACTCTCTGTCGTCTACGATTTTCTACACATTTCTGAGTATAAAAAGTCTCTTTTCAATTTATGCATACAGGGGCAAAAAAAGAAGAGGTTAGGAGCAGGGCTATCTGGAAATGAGTGCGAGGCTAAAATTTTAAGACTGTAACAACTCTTTGCTTCCTCCCTGAGAATTTGGGGAATCTCAGCTATAAGTGGTAGCCTTTTAGAGGAGAGGGGTGCTTAAAAACTTAACATTTTGATTTGTAAAAAGAACATAGGTTAGATAGGTACATGAAAAACCAGATTACATTTTTTATCAACATATTGAGATCATCATAGGTGAAAAGGAGGGGGATAGAGTGGGGTCCACCCACCCCCCTGGCCTCGAAATTTTGGGCCCCCTAGACAAAAATCCAGGCACCCCAAATGTCCGAATTTTTTTACCCCTGACCCCCCTAGAGTTTGGGAGCGGACCTCCTCCCCTCTCGGAAATATTTTAGGTACTTTTTTTATACTAAATTTTCTTCCAAAAACGTGAAATTTTAACACATCTTCATGTTTGTTTTTTACATCCGTTTTAAACCATAAATAAACTTTAATAATTGTTTTTTTTTCTAGGGTAATACTACATTTTATTGAATAAAAAGCGATATTCAGGTGTAAAAAGGATGTAAAAACAAACATGAATATGTGTTAAAAAATTCACGTTTTCGAAGAAAATTTAGTATAAAAAAGTACTTAAAATTTTCCCGAGGAGGAGGGGTCCGCTCCCAAACTCAGGGATGAGGCTGAGCTCCGGGAATTTGGCAGGGGCCCCGGTTTTTGTCTGAGGGGGCCCCCCAAAACGAGGCCACGGGGCTGGCAACTTATTACCCCCTTTTTTCCACTATGATGATCTCAATATGTTGATAAAAAATGTAATCTGGTTTTTCATGTACCTATCTAACCTATGTTCTTTTTACAAATCAAAATGTTAAGTTTTAAGCGCCCTCTCCTCTCTACAAAGCTACCACTTATAGCTGAGATTCCCAAATTCTAGGGGAGGAAGCAAAGAGTTGTTACGAAATTTTAGCCTCGCACCATTTCCAGATAGCCCTGCTCCTAACCTCTTCTTTTTTGCCCCTGTATGCATAAATTGAAAAGAGCTTTTTATACTCAGAAATGTGTAGAAAATCGTAGACGACAGAGAATATTCAGATTTCATATTATATTAAAAATTAAAACTTAGAAAACCCATAAGTTTATATCTACTAAGTGTGGAAATTTTTACAAATACGCATGTTATTTTTCAAATACTGCAGTGTAATTTGGTTCTGGTGCATTTTTGCAGAGATCATTTTTGTGCGGATCAGGATCAGTGTTTGTTTTACTGAAGAAATTTAATTTTTTAACATAAAGCAGAAACCGCTACATTTATTTGTAAATTCATTGTTTGCTTAAGAGTATAGTCTTGTACAAATTGTGACACCAATGTGTAATAAAATTTAATTTTATCAGCTCAAGCATGTGTTTACAATGTTAATACAAACAACTTTAAAATTTTTCTCTCAATTTTTCTACTTAATACTGCATATAACGTCAAAAGCCAAAGAAAAAAAACAGCTATTAGGACTACAAATAGTAATATTAGCAACAACATACATTTTAAACAACATTTATTTTTAAAGGAATAACTCATTTAGTATGTTTTTTTAAATAGGCAAAGAATAACCATAATATTTTGCACACTGAAGAATGCAAGTAATGGTATATAAACTAGAAAAATTAAGAAAGAAAAAATTTTAAAGTTGTTTGTATTAACATTGTAAACACATGCTGTGAGCTGATAAAATTAAAATTTTATATACACAAATTGGTGTCACAATTTGTACAAGACTATACTCTTAAGCGAAACAATGAATTTACAAATAAAATGTAGCGGTTTCTGCTTTATGTTTAAAAAATTAAATTTTGCGAGTAAAACAAACACTGATCCTGATCCGCACAAAAATCAATTATTACTGCAAAAAATGCACCAGAACCGAGATTCACTGCAGTATTTGAAAATAAGCATGCGTATTTGTAAAAATTCCACACTTAGTAGATATAAACTAATGGGTTTCGGTTTTAATTTTTAAATAATAATATGAAATCTGAGACTCTCTCTGTCGTCTACGATTTTCTAACACATTTCTGAGTATAAAAAGCTCTTTTCAATTTAATGCATACAGGGGCAAAAAAAGAAGAGGTTAGGGAGCAGGGCTATCTGGGAAATGGAGTGCGAGGCTTAAAATTTTAAGACTGTAGCAACTCTCTGCTTCCTCCCCTAGAATTTGGGGAATACTCAGCTATAAGTGGTAGGCCTTTTAGAGGAGAGGGGCGCTTAAAACTTAACATTTTGATTTGTAAAAAGAACATAGAGGTTAGATAGGTAGTACATGAAAAACCAGATTACATTTTTTATCAACATATTGAGATCATCATAGGTGGAAAAAAGGGGGTGTAGGGGGTGGGGTCCACCCCATGGCTCTCAAATTTTGGGGGGCCCCCTAGACAAAAACCCAGGGCCCCCTCCCCCCAAATTTCCGAATTTTTCACCCTGATCCCCCCTAGAGTTTGGGAGCTGGACCTTCCCTCCTCCTCGGCAAAATTTTAAGTACTTTTTTATACTTAAATTTTCTTTCAAAAAACGTGAATTTTTAACACATATTCATGTTTGTTTTTTACATTCCTTTTTACACCAGAATATCGCTTTTTATTCAATAAAAAAATGTAGTATTACCCTAGAAAAAAAAAACAATTATTAAAGTTATTATGGTTTAAAACTGTTTTGCTTTGATAGCGGACCCCACCTACCTCTCTAGATTTTAAAATTTTGTGAACTTTATTCTTTTGAAAAGCTAGGCGGGTTCAGACGCCCCCTGGAATCTCTCCCCTGAGAATTCAAAATTCAATTTACCCCGGTAACCACCTCCCCGCTTGT
>JASAMX010019816.1:0-16089 GCA_030248175.1 Microlaimidae sp. YZB2_3 | reverse complement strand
ATATGTACTTCGTTCAGTTACGTATTGCTCTAGCTTCGGGGCCTTATTCCACTTAGCGTGGAAACTCGGTTTTCTTTGTGCATTACATAGCGGACTCTAACCGAAAGCACCAACGGTTATTAACGGTAATCGCGCTGTTATAACGCGGGCTGAGCATTCATGTTCTTCTTCTCCTTTTTTTAAAAATAAAAACTTAATGCTCACACGACGATATGTCTGAAAACCTATTAACCGCTTAAAACGAATCTGACTTCGCACGGTGCTTATTTGTGAAACAAACGATAATTTTTTTTGCGTGGTACATCCGACGTCTACATATAAAAAAAGTGATTTGCTGCCAAAGAACATACTGGGCTAGCTTCGGGGCCCTTTTCCACTAGCGTGGAAACCTATACACTACGCAACCGTTCTATTTACGCAAAATATGATGCATTTGGCCACAGTTAAAAATTTTGGCCTTTTTTAAAACTCCACCGATTTCATATTGTACATAAAACATACGTTCTGTATTTGCTAAAGCATTTGCTACAATATAGTATGTAATTTTTTTAAAAAATACACAAACGCGTCGTTTCACTATGAGGAAAGCAGAAACCCTCGGTGTTCTTTATGCATCACCTAGCACACAAACCGAACGCACCAGCGGTTATTAACGGTAATGGTCCTGCTATAACCAGGCTGAGCATTCATCTACTTCTTCTTCTTTTTTTTAAATATAAACTTAATGCTCACACCACGATATGCCTGAACACCCATTAACCGTTTAAACCAATCTAGCTTCGCATGATGCTTTTTGTGAAACAAACGATAACTTTTTTTTCGTGGTACATCCCACGTCTACATATATAAAAAAGTGATTTGCTGCCAATGAGAATAATGTGCTAGCTTTGGGGCCTTATTTCACTAGCGTGGAAACCTATATACAATTATATCAAAATCTATAATACCATAAATTTTATTTGAGACAATTACATCATGGGGGGTTACATACATTATGTGGTAATAATGTATTTTTGCTATTATTATAAGATGCTGATCATAACCAGAATATTTGTTGAAATTCTTATAGTTGATTTAATTTGTTCGTCACGTATTATTTTGTGTTTTAAAAAAGTTTATCCAAAGAAAAATCAATGTATGAAGACTTGAATTTGAAGAAACATAAGCGACATTTTGATTGTTTCAATCGAGAGTTTAAGGAATGTCAGAATCTTACGAAAACTCCTTTCTTTGTATTTCGGCCCAAAATTTGGTTAACATGCAAAAACTATGAAAAAATGAGAAATATCCTTTGCAAATAATTTATGTTCAAAGCAAAAAAGACAAACCCAAAGGCTGTCTGGAAACGCCAAATCTAACAAGCCAAGGTTTTTGCATAAAATCCGTAAACAGATATTAGTTTGAAATAATAACCCTTCAATTTTTCTGCTTTTTCTTAAAAAGATAAGTCGATTTGCAATTTGCTTTTGTTATAATGTATATTTTATTTCTTTATTTTTCAATTACAACAATTATGAATATAATACAATAAACAACAATTAATTGCGGTTGTTTTTTAAAAGAAATAAGCAGAATTAAAAATAATTAATATAATTTTAAACAAAAATTTAAAAAAACTGCGCTTAATTTTCATTTTTAAGAGGATTTTGTTAATTTCATTTATGTTTTAGCCGTTCCAAATAATTGTAAATGGACTGCTTGGCAGTTTTCCAAAATCAGAATTGGCTTATTTATGAACCGAAATTAAATTAAATTTCCAGTTTCAAAAGTGGGACGTCTTAATAAGCGGGATTTTAAATGGAATTGGGGACGATTCGCTGCCTACAATTCGCTCCCGGGACAATTCGCTCCCGGGTTAACTCGCTCCCTGGTCAATTCGCTCCCTGTACAGGTGGCTCCCTGCCCGATTCGCTCCCGGGATTCTTTATGAACGCAACTTTTACAAAACAGTTCATTGTGGACGATTCGCTCCTTGAATAATTTGCTCCCTGGACAATTCGCTTCTTATATGGACAGTTCGCTCCCTGCACAACTCTTTTTCTTGCGTTTTATTTCTTTGAGCTTTATTCCTAGTTCGCAAGGTTATTTATAAGCGTGATTTTATTAAAGCTTACTTTTCTTGGGACAATTTGCTTTCTTATAATGAATTTCTGATTTAAAATTTGGTTTAAATTCTAAATTTTAGTTTAATTTTTCATTTTCAATTTCGAAAAATATAAAATGAATGCTGTCATTTTAAATAATATTGTTTTACATGTTGGTGTGTATTGATTGCTGTAATTCTGGTATAACCATTTAGAAACCAAATTTTTTTTTAAGCGAAATACGTATAAACGTATAAAAAACATTTCGCTTCTTTATATATAACCTTCGTATAAATGTTAAATTTTCTGTTGTTAAGAAATTTGTGAAAAACACCATAAATCAAATAACCATATACCAAAATTAATGTTTAGGAACTATATATGTTTTGCGCTTTGTTTTTGGTTGATATCGATTATGTGTCTCCTTCCCGTCACGCTTAAAAAATTAGTGTTACATTAATTTAAAACAAAAAAATTACCTTTGTTTGCTCAAAGTTTATTAATAAATGGCGCCAGGAAGAAATACATTCCACATAATATCTTGCGAACAAATAGGTTCAGAATAAACACTTTTAAATTCATAACAAAAGAAAACTTTTTTCTCTAAGCCTAAGCGAACCTTAAAATCAAACTAAAAAAACATAACAAAACCTTGAAAAGAGCCTAAATTTTTTTTTTTTTTAAATGGCAAATAATTTTTAAAAAAGTATATTTTTTCTGAAGATTTTTTGCAGAAGGTATGTTCGGACACCATAATGATATTCGTACATAAAAATTGTATTATATTTGAGACCGTTTTCTAAAAAACAAGCTTATTTTCACCAAATTGTTAATGTAAAATTTTGAAAAAATACCACATTAAAAAAAATCGTCATTGAATTGACAGCACAAAAATTGCGATAAAAACCGATTAAAAATTGTGTGTCAAACAAAATATGCTTTTTGAAAATTGCGGTTATAAGAAATAACGAGAGGAAATCGAGCCACCTATGATTTTTTTAAAATTCATCAGCTCAAGGAACGATTGCATTTTGAAGAGAGCGATAGGTCTAGAGAGCGAATTGTCCAGGGAGCAAATTGTCCAAGGAAGAGAATTGTCCAGGGAGGGGATTGTCTGAAGGGAGCGAATTGTCCGGAACGAATCCTCCTCGATAGATTGTGTAATAAAAATTGCGTTTGTAAAGAATCCTCCTCGATAAAGATTGTGTAATAAAATTGCGTTTGTAAACATGCCCGGAGTGAATTGGGCGGGGAGCGAATTGTCCAGGGGGCGAATTGTCCAGGGAACAAATTGTCCAATGAACGAATTGTAGGGAACGGCTAAAACATAAATGAAATTAACAAAATCCTCTGAAAATGAAAAGCAAGCGCGTTTTTTTAAATTTTTGTTTAAAATTATATTAATTATTTTTAATTCTGCTTATTTCTTTTAAAAAAGAACCGCAAATTAATATGTTCTTTATTGTATTATATTTCATAAATTGTTTTAAGAAAAATAAAGAAATAAAATATACATTGAAAAATAAAGAAAAAAATATACATAGAAAAGCAAATTGCAATTCGACTTATCTTTTTAAAAAAGCAGAAAAATTGAAGGGGAAAAAGCAGAAAAATTGAAGGGTTATTCCTTTTTTTCAAACTAATATCTGTTTACGAATTTTATGCAAAAACCTCGGCTTGTTAGATTTGGCGTTTCCAGACAGCCCTTGGGTTTGTCTTTTTTGCTTTGAACATAAATTATTTGCAAAGGATATTTCTCATTTTTTCATAGTTTTTGCATGTTAACCAAATTTTGGGCCGAAATACAAAGAAAGGAGTTTTTGGTAAGATTCTGACATCCTTTAAACTTCTTGCATTGAAACAATCAAAATGTCGCTTATGTTTCTTCAAATTCAAGTCTTCATACATTGATTTTCTTTGGATAAACTTTTTTAAAACACAAAATAATACGTGACGAACAAATTAAATCAACTATAAGAATTTCAACAAATATTCTTGTCATTATAAGTATCTTATATGATTTGAAAAAAAAAATTACTAATTCCCACAATGTATGTAACCCCCCACGTGGTATTTGCTCCAATTAAATTTTAGGTTATTTTGGTTTTTTATAATTGTATATAGGTTTCCACGCTAAGTGGGGAAATAAGGCCCCGAATTAAAAAAAGCTAGCACACATTATTCTCATTGGCAGCAAATCACTTTTTTATATATGTAGACGTGGGATGTACCACGAAAAAAAAGTTATCGTTTGTTTCACAAAAAGCATCATGCGAAGCTAGATTGGTTTAAACGGTTAATGGGTGTTCAGGCATATCGTGGTGTGAGCATTAAGTTTATATTTAAAAAAAAGAAGAAGAAGTAGATGAATGCTCAGCCTGGTTATAGCAGGACCATTACCGTTAATAACCGCTGGTGCGTTCGGTTTGTGTGCTAGCTAATGCATAAAGAACACCGAGGGTTTCTGCTTTCCTCATAGTGAAACGACGCGTTTGTGTATTTTTTAAAAAAATTACATACTATATTGTAGCAAATGCTTTAGCAAATACAGAACGTATGTTTTATGTACAATATGAAATCGGTGGAGTTTTAAAAAAGGCCAAAATTTTTAACTGTGGCCAAATGCATCATATTTTGCGTAAATAGAACGGTTGCGTAGTGTATAGGTTTCCACGCTAGTGGAAAAGGGCCCCGAAGCTAGCCCAGTATGTTCTTTGGCAGCAAATCACTTTTTTTATATGTAGACGTCGGATGTACCACGCAAAAAAAATTATCGTTTGTTTCACAAATAAGCACCGTGCGAAGCTAGATTGTTTTAAGCGGTTAATAGGTTTTCAGACATATCGTCGTGTGAGCATTAAGTTTTTATTTTTAAAAAAAGGAGAAGAAGAACATGAATGCTCAGCCTGGTTATAGCAGCGCCATTACCGTTAATAACCGTTGGTGCTTTCGGTTAGAGTCCGCTATGTAATGCACAAAGAAAACCGAGTTTCCACGCTAGTGGAATAAGGCCCCGAAGCTAGCACAGTATGCTCTTTGGCAGCAAATCACTTTTTTATATATGTAGACGTGGGATGTACTACGCAAAAAAGTTATCGTTTGTTTCACAAGTAAGCACCATGCGAAGCTAAATTGTCTTAAGCGGTTAATAGGTTTTTAGGCATATCGTGGTGTGAGCATTAAAATTTTATTTTTAAAAAAAAAGAAGATGATGATGATGAATGCTCGGCTTGGTTATAGCAGGACCTTACCGTTAAGAACCGCTGGTACTTTCGGTTAGTGTGCTGGCTAATGCACAAAGAAAACCGAGGGTTTTGTTTTCCTCATGGTGAAACGACGCGTTTGTGTGTTTAAAAAATACATACGATTTTTTAGCAAATGCTTTAGTAAATATAGGACGTATGTTTTATACGCAATATGAAATTGGTGGAGTTTTAAAAAGCCCAAAACTTTTAACTGTGGCCTAATGCATTATATTTTGCGTGAATAGAACGGATGCGTGGTGTACCAAATGGTGCTATTTTTAATAAATTTTAAGAGCTTTAAAGCTTAAATTTGAGCGTGATTCATAGGAACGACCCGTGTTTCGGTACGATGACCTCATCACGCCAGATTTTAACATTCCGTAAAATACATGAACTGTGTGGTACGTGAAAGCTTGAGTTAAACTGTACTCCACGGAAAATGTAATTTATGGGATAAATGTCGAACAGGACTTGTATGCAAAGCGTTGAAAATTGGAAGGTATTTATCACCTTCCAATAAAAAAAAATAATGGTTTGGTCTAACGCCAGTGGCAAAAACGGAAACGGGACATCATAGTATTTTACGCCGCCAGTGTGTTTACAGAGCCAATTACAGCACAGCTATGTGTAAAGTTATACTTTTAGGGTTGAAAAATGGAAATTAAAGGCGGAGATCCCGTGTAATATGACCTTGGTGATAGTTGAATGTTTATGAAGAAAAACCTGTTACTAGCTTTTGAGCGTAAGTGGAACAAGAAAGAAAACCAAAGACGATTTTGTGTGTGTGTGTGTGTGCGTGTGGGAGGAAAACAAAAAACACTCCACTATTTGTAAAATTAAAACGAGCATTGAGTAATTAAAAATTATGCGTGGCTCGTTAAGAAGTGGAGGTATAGCGTGAAAAAGAATGAATATGTGTGTTACGGACGTGTGTACTGGGTTTGTTAAACCCAGTAGACTCCGAATGTGTGGGAGTGTGGCGGTTATTAAGCCGCGAGGGCAGAAAATAGGGTACCGCAAGTGCCGTGGCTTACTGTGAGCCAAGGGCCGAATGTGGGCCGAGGGTCGATAAGCCAGGGCTAAATGTGTACCCATTAAGCTGAAGGTAATTTTTACTTTGAAAGTTGACAGCTGAAATATAGAGATGGCAACAGGTGACCACTATTTTGCCGTACACACGATGTTAAGCGTAACACACATGCTACAAATGTGAAAAATAAAATGTATTTTTATGTTGTGGACGGCCGATCCTGCCGGCCGTGCGATTTTTTGACTCTCTCATGGGTAAAAGAGTTTCAAATTCCTTATCCGCAGGGTAGTGCATTTAATTTCGGCACTTTTTCCAATTGGGCATTTTTGATTTTGGACCATATCTTTGGTAATCCTGGACGGAATACGACGTTTGATAGCTCAAATGAGAGCTTATTATATGTGAATTACAGTCGTGAGCTTTCTATTTGTTATGTTGTGATATTTTCATGTGAAATTATGTGATTTATAAAAAATAAAATTGTTACTCGGTTTTAGAACATGGGCATTTCATAATTACGCAATATATTGATTTAAAAATAAAACTGTCCTGGTAAAATTTAGTCTATTTTCAGAATTTTTAGTCCCCGTGGTTCTACGTTGCGTCTGTGGTGAGCAATCGTTAAAAAATTAAATCGTGTAATTTCGGCACACATATTACTGTAGGTAAAAACGAGTTGAATTATGTGGTCGGGTGTTAAATTGTAGCTGTAAATAGTTAAAAGACAACGTTGAAATGTGTAGGGGTCATAAATCTACATTTAAGCTCGATTAGGGGGGTCCTTTTAAAAAGTGCCGAAATTAAATGTACTTTTTTCCCAAATTTTGCTCATTTTGATACCATTTGGCATTTTAGCTGTAACTTTTTGCCAGTTACAGGTTGAACAACAAGTAGAAGCTTAAATTAAAGAAAGCTGTCTGCAGATAATAATAAGTTTTTAAATTTTTGAAAATGATGATTTTTTTGACTGAAAAAATCAATTGTTTGTAAAGTGCCGAAATTAAATGCATACATTTAATTTCGGCAATTTTCAGTTTTCTTAAAAACTAATTTAATTAAGTAAAAAACAATTTTCATACAGTGAAACTTTTATGAGGCAACGCAGTATTGTGAAAGCTTCAAAATGAGCTATCAAACACAAAAATCGGACCATACAATGAAAAGTGACATTGGAAAAACGAAAAAGTGCCGAAATTAAATGCACTACCCTATTTTAGGAATAAAAAACTTTTTTAAAATTGAAATATGAAAAAGTACCCTTTTTAAGAAAAAAGGAGAAGGAGTGTTGGTGAAACAAAACAACTTTTCGGCAGTTTGAGAAAAGGATAGAGTGATTGGCTCTTCTCAAAAAGAAGCAACGTGTGTGGCTACGCGCGGTTATTGATTTGCGCGGGAGATTTGATTGTGTGTGAGGGGCACCCGACGCAGGAAATCGAAAAATAAAACTACGCCATCATTACGTCATAATAGGATTTTAGAAGAAATTAGTGTAGGAGGAAGATGTAATTTCACTCTCTTTTTTTTCTCAAACTGCCTAAAAGTTGTTTTGTTTCATCAACACTCCTTCTCCCAATTTTTTCACCAACACCACAGTACTTTTCCATATCTGAATTTTAAAAAAGTTTTTTATTCCTAAAATACGGATAAAGAGCTTGAAACTCTTTTACCCATGAGAGAGTCAAAAAATCGCACGGCCGGTAGGATCGGCCGTCCACAACATAAAAATACATTTTATTTTTCACATTTGTAGCATGTGTGTTACGCTTAACATCAAAATAGTGAGTCATTCAGTGAGTCAGTGAGAAATAACCAAGCTTAGCATTCATCATCATCTTCTTCTTTTTTTAAAAAAAAAACTTAATGCTCACACCGATATGCCTGAAAAACTGTTAACCGCTTAAAACAATCTAGCTTCGCACGGTGCTTATTTGTGAAACAAACGATAACTTTTTTGCGTGGTACATCCCACGTCTACATATATAAAAAAAGTGATTTGCTGCCAAAGAGCATACTGGGCTAGCTTCGGGGCCTTATTCCACTAGCGTGGAAACTCGCGGTTTTCTTTGTGCATTACATAGCGGACTCTAACCGAAAGCACCAACGGTTATTAACGGTAATGGCGCTGCTATAACCAGGCTGAGCATTCATGTTCTTCTTCTCCTTTTTTTAAAAATAAAAACTTAATGCTCATACGACGATATGCCTGAAAACCTATTAACCGCTTAAAACAATCTAGCTTCGCACGGTGCTTATTTGTGAAACATAAACGATAACTTTTTTGCGTTGTACATCCCACGTCTACATATATAAAAAAAGTGATTTGCTGCAAAAGAGCATACTGGGCTAGCTTCGGGGCCCTATTCCACTAGCGTGGAAACCTATACACTACGCAATCGATCTATTCACGCAAAATATAATGCATTTGGTCACAGTTAAAAGTTTTGGCCTTTTTTAAAAACTCCACCAATTTCATATTGTGCATAAAACATACGTTCTGTATTTGCTAAAGCATTTGCTAAAATATAGTATGTAATTTTTTTAAAAAATACACAAACGCGTCGTTTTACTATTCGGAAAACAGAAACCCTCGGTTTTCTTTATGCATTAGCTAGCACACAAACCGAACGCACCAGTGGTTATTAACGGTAATGGTCCTGCTATAACCAGGCTGAGCATTCATATTGTTCTTCTTCTTTTTTAAAAAATATAAACTTAATGCTCACACCACGATATGCCTGAACACCCATTAACCGCATAAACCAGTCTAGCTTCGCATGGTGCTTTTTTGTGAAACAAACGATAACTTCTTTTCGTGGTACATCCCACGTCTACATATATAAAAAAGTGATTTGCTGCCAAAGAGCATACTGGGCTAGCTTCGGGGCCTTATTCCACTAGCGTGGAAACCTATGTTTCTTTAAGTCAGAAAACCAGAAATAAATAAATACTGTCAAACTCATTCGATAATTATTGTTACAGACACAGATTATTTGTAAATAAATATTTATAGTGAATAATGGTGCAAATATTGTTGTTTTTTTTTTTTAAAATTGTTTTATCAAACACTTTACATATTTTGAGAGAGTTTGTTTTCGTTTGCGTTGGTTATAAAATACTTACTCCGACTGATTCTCACCTTTAAAACTGTTCACGGTTAGTTTATATCATGTTTGCTTGACATAAACAAGTATCTTACGTACTAAAAAATAATTTAACTGAATGTAAACAATTTTTAAGAAGAACATTTCAACAGCTATTTTACAGTTTTACTATGTGTAAAAAAATTTATCCTCTCACTGTCCATTAGTGAAAATTCAGGTTGTCGTTTTTCAGCATTATGATCCATCTCTAGCCTTTTCTGAATATTGTTTCCTAAATCTTCAAATTAACTGGTAAAAAAGTGTTTTATTTTTTATAATTATTTTTAACGCTTCACCCCTAATATTTTGTTTAAATTTAACTCTAAGAAAATAAATTGATAAATGGAAAATTGATTTGCATAAAGTTTTTGCACGTTTATTAAAAAGAAAGTTAATTTAAAAACTGCAAAACGTTCAACTTTCTTTTTTCATATTTCTTTTTAAAACCTATTAGACCAAATTTTTCTTAATAACCCTATAAAAATAAAATTGAAAAATCACACATATCATTTTTGATTTGAAATAAACTTTTAATACGAATTTTGAAAGATATTTTAATTTAAATGTTTTGATTTAAGTTGGCAATATATTACACAGCAAAGATTGTGTTAGCAAAAATAACATAAAGAAAATACAATATCTGCGTCATACAATGTGGATAAGTGCTTAAATATATATAATATTTAATGATACTTTAAAAAACTTTTTAAACACTTTTTTACCAGTTGAAAATGCATACTGCAACCAAACGCTAAGAATTAACCACGTAATAACCTGGAATTTCATCGAAAAGGTATACAATCAGTATGATTTTAAATTTTTATAATTGCGCCTTAAACTAAAATTTTTAATTCTGTTTAAAATTAGAGCCTGAAAACAGAAAAGTAAAGCAGGGTTATGTTTTTATGTGTAAATAACTCAGAAAATTTATTAACAAATCATAATAAAGGCTCAATAATCTGACTTTCGAGGTGCTCCCCATTACTGCTTCTATAAGGGAGAAGTGCTACTAGGAGAATTCTCACAACGAAAATGTCTTTTTAATAAAAAATATGAAAAGTAACAAAAGATATTTTAAACTTTGATTATACGCTCGTTTGTTTAGAAAAGTTTTTAAACATAATTAAACACGAATTATAAGGGTTAAATTTAAAAATCTGTTCTTTCTGACATCAATTTTGCAAAACAGCAAAAGTGTACTTTTTTTTGTAAATATCACTTGCTATCACCTACCCAAAAAGAAAGACCTATTTTACCTTGGAAAACTTAATTCTAAAAAGAAGTGATATCCCATTGCTTGATTTTTCGAATGTTGGTAGATAAGAGGGACGATTGAAATAAATTATTTTGCTTTCCACGATCGGAACAAGATAACTTTCGATGGATATGTTTAAAAGCGAATAAATAAACTGCATCATTTATTATATTGCGGTATTTTATCTTTAAGCATATATATTTATCGTTTACTACACAAAGAAATATGGCCTGAGCTCTGATGCTTGTAACGAACATTAAACGTTTTATTGCTAACCAGATTAAATCAGTTAATTCTGAGCTTAGTACACACCATGGAGGGAAGAGGGCAATCTGATTTTATAGTCCGGAGCAAAAATAAATGTTGTTTTTCATGCCCGTCGTATAGCGATGTGATGACGAATCTATATGTAGGCGCGAAAAAGTAACCCGCGCTTTTGGAAAGCGGAATAAAAAAACGATCAGAGTTAGACCACAGCCGCTTCCCTTTCTGTTTGCTCATGCGTCTGGCGTTTAAAGCGTTTAGAGGTATTATAGAATGGCCGCTTTTTTTGACTGCAGAATTTGTAACTTAAGTCGGTATACCCATTAAGCAAACTTTCATGTAGAAAAATGTCAAAAAACGCCATTTTGGGGGGTTCATGGAACTCACCTCCGATGACCTCTGGTAGGGAAGGAACTTACCTCCGATGAACTCAAAAAAGTCGGAACTTACCTCCGTTACCTCCACTAGGGAGGAACTTACCTCCGTTAACTCCGATAGGGAGGAACTTACCTCCGTTAACTCCGATAGGGAGGAACTTATACCTTCGATTGCCTTTCTTTTAACCAATCGATGGAAAAAAGGGGCGTTGAGTAGAGGCGTTTTACATTATATTTGTGATATTTTAATATAATGTTCAAAACAATAAATAATAAGATATTTGTTTTTAACACTACATAATAGGAATTAAAACAAGAATACTATTTTCAATTTTAATTTAATGTACTTTTCTAGTTTACGAGTTGAAATAAGAAATTCCTTATATGCGAAAAATTAAACCATATAATTTTTTTTAGTTACACTTATTTGCATGTATGTGCATTTAAATAATAAAAAAATCAAAAAACCTTCAATACAAAGTCCATTTATTATTTAAAAGGGATTTAATCTTGGAGTAAGCACGCTGAAAAAAACGGAAGTTCTACCGCGCACTAGCTTCGCAAGCGTCTCCTGACGGGTTACGTGGTTGCTGTCGTCGGGACAAACGATCAGAACTCAGGAGAGGGCGTGGGCAATGATAGGCCACGGTGGAGTTATTTCTAAGATTCGTAGTCAACAGCTACACCCCTTCAGCGGAGAACACGAGCTCAGTCCATTGGTATACTATACCTTCCGTGGTGATAAACCAACCGATTAAAATACGTTCAGAGCAATAACTTGCCAAACTTGCCATTGCCGAAGGTAATGGGATAGCGGTGGTTATAAGCAAAAGATTTATCGAACTTTAAAACAAAAATTATACTATTTCGTTGACTAACCACCTTGTAAAGCTGGTACTTTATTTTACTTGATTTTACGAAATGCGCAGGAAATTACAACCAACCACGCAGAAAACTACAACCCAACAACCACACTACTTGTTACTTTAACCTTACACAACTTTACTAGTGCTAGCTTGATCACACCCTAATTGCACTGGCCGCAGCCATTGAACCAATTTCAAATTAACCAATGGTGTGAGCAAACCTAGAACACTTACCCAATTAGCGCATGTTCTTCACCGTTGGACAAAAGCTGGCGATTTTAAGCCAATAAGCGTTTAACACGACCAATGACTATTTTGCTATAAACATAACACCAAAAACGGATAAACTCCGCACTTCAACCTCCATGTGGAAGTCAAAGTGTGGAGTAACTATAGACCACCTTGTACATGGACCACACCCTGACCTGGGTTTTTACTATTTTAAACATTTTAATATTTTAAACTAATTTTTACTATTTTTGCTTATTTTACCGATTATATATTTTAAACTTTTGCTTATTTTGGCCACGCTGAAATAATTTACTGTTTTTATACCCCAGGAAACACTTTTATGACTCATAAATAACCTGGGAACCTACGGACCAGAGGTCCGGCGAGCCCCACGCTACAGGGATAAACTTATTGCGTATTATAGTTTGTTTTATACTTAAAAATCATTTAGTTTGTTTGACTGACTTATAAAAGCTAAGATTATAAAAAAATATTGAGAAGACATAAAACAAAAAATAATAATTTCATAACATTTAAACAATTTCGTGTTATTTGTCTACATTTTCGTGCATTTTTTTATATAATAGCTTTAAAAATGCTGAGAAGCTATGAGACGACCCGAAAAATTATACACATTAAGGTTGTTGTTATGCTTTTATTGTGCTTTCAAAACATTTTTGTGGTTATTTTTCGTGGTGGTTAATTCTTAATAATGCCTTTGGAAAAAATAACTGCAAAAATAATTGTGAATAATTCTGCTATTAATTTTTTTGATAAAATTTTTTTGCAAAAACATTTTAGTAAACTAAAGATAAATTCTATCAGGGTGAAAATAGCTGGGTGGTAAAGTAACCACTCGTTCTTTGAGAAAATATCACGTGCAGAAAAACACCTGACGCAACTTAATAATAATTGGTTACATAACCGCTGAAAACTTTTTTTAAATTTTTTTTCGCTCGCGCATTTATTGTTTATTTCTTCAGCCAGGAAGATTTTAGCTTTAATTGCTTGCCTTTTTTTAAAGTACATTATTCGGTATTTTTTAAAAGCACACTATTATTAAAATATTATCATAAAGTTTAACCTATTTTTTGGGTTTTGCTTTGGCTTAGGAGAATAAAGTTAACGGTGCAATGGTTGTGTTTTGAAGACTTCCAATCCCAACAATTTGTTGTTGGATTATTTTACTCAAAAAAATTTTATCAAAAAATTAATTAATTTTAATCAGGAGTCGATGAAAAGAGTCTAAATATAAAAAAATGACAGCAAACAAACTGTGCGATTCGCTTCGTGTTTTCATACGAGTATAATATGTTTTAGAAAAAACAGTAATTAAATAACTTCTTGGTGTTCTCATTCCGCTCATGATTGTTTATGTTTATTACTAATTTTTTAGTTTTTTGCAAAAAAAGGGTTTTGAAGCTTCAGAGCTTTGGTGTAATTTCAACCATTATTAGTGCTTTTATTAAAAAGCCATTGTATAATTTGTGTGTAAAATGACCTTTAAAAATTTCGTTCAATTATGGTATGATGTTTTTAAACAGTTTACGAAGTTTTTTTATTATTAAATTGCATTATATTTAAGCAAGCAAAAATAAATTTATGTAACGTTCAATTGTCAAACGATATAGGCACCTTGCACTGGAACTCGGTTTATACATGAAATATGCAATCAACATAGCGAATCACCATAATGGATAATTACCGTATCTCCTACTTATCTTTTGTAGTATGCAGATCAACCCTCAAACGCGGCCGAAATTTCGATCGTTTGATTTGCATACTACGAAAGATAAGTAGGAGATACGGTAATTATCCATTATGGTGACGCTTATGTATATTGCATACTTCATGTATAAACAGAGTTCCAGTGCAAGGTGCTTATAAATTTAGTTAGTAGCCGCACTCATAAAGCGTGATTAACCAAGGATTAACCAACGATTGTTGATTGGCTTTTGCATTGGCTCACATAATAAAAGATAAATTGATAAAAGACTCAATTCATTTAAATAATGATTAATAATGTACAATAAACTTATAACATAATCAGACATACCGAGGAATTAAATTTTTATCAATTTAAATTAATAATGTGACCCAATGCAAAATCGAAATAAAATTCGTCTTTTTTTAATTTTATTTTTTTTTATTTCGAAATTAAAAATCTAACAATAATAACGTATTTAACTTTTTTTCAAATATTCTTAAAATTTGACAATTATTTATATAAAAATACTTTAGTTAAAACAGTATGTATATTTTAAAGTAAAAGAACATTATAAAACAAAGTACAAAAACAGCGTTCAAAGTCAAAGTTTTTATCAGCTTTTTAATTCGATTCTCCCCTTGTCCATGAAAAAAAGACGTCCATACTTAATCTTTGGTTAATCCTTAGTTAATCGCGCTTTATGAGTGCGGCCACAGATCATTCAGTTTACAAAATTTACATATTTGTGGCAAACGTATTTTTTCTTAGCTCAGTACCCTCGTTTCCAACATAGAATCCTTTTTAACAAACAGATAAATTTGTTTTGCAAATTTTGTAACTATTTAAAAAAATTATTTTATTTAAATCCGCACAAAAATCTACAATCGTTTTTGTTTTGTATGGTTTTAAAATTTTTAAAAAATGTTGTGATGCAATGACTATATTTGTTTGATCAGAATTTATTTTATATTTACACCTAAATAAAATATTTTTAATCTAATCTGCAACTTTAAAATGTTTTAATCTATTTATTTATATCATAAATTGTTACAATTAAATGACCTTTCAATCAAGTTTCACAATAGAGAGTTGAGAAAACAAACGAGTTAATCGAAAACAATAGACAAAGAAAGAGGAATAAGAAAGGAGGCTGATTTTTGAAAGTACGTTCCGAGGTTGCGCGGCTATCGGAGGTAAGTTCCGACTTGCGTGACAGAGTTAGAAAAATCGGAGGTAAGTTCCGGGGTTTTTTCGGTGGAGGTAAGTTCCTTTACCCTTTTGGGGGGGGGCGTAAATCATGAACCACTGGAGATATTTTGTTGAAAAAAATTTTGTGGGCTATTGGGGGCAGGCGGAAGGTTTTCACAAAAATTATCAAAATCGAAGACAAAAAGTTTCACTCCCCACCGCACCTTTAAGTAATTTAAAAAGTAGTCGAGTGAAAATTTTAAAAGGAAAATAGGGAGCTAAAATTATGGCAACTTGTAAGTTTTCCATGCTATTTCAGTTAGGTATATTCCGTTAACTTTAAAAAATTTTTGCTCATTAGCGGATCGTTAGTTAGTAATACCTCCTTTTGTGTACTTTTTTGGATTCAAAATTTCAGAAATAATAGGAAATAATAATTACATGAGCATATGATGCGCGCTGCTAATTGGACATTCAGTATGTAGTTTCTTGGGCGCTAGGAAAAAATACATTCCGCATATCTTCGGAAAAAATCTCTTCTGCAATAATAACTTTTGCAAAAATACATTCCAGTAAAATATCTTCGGAAAAATTAACTTTTCACTGTGCGTCGCGGAAGATATTATAATGGAAGGTATTCTTTCCGCCATTTAAGAAATAAACCGACGAGGGAGACGCGCAGCGAAATTAAATAAAACAAT
>JASAMX010019814.1:0-33199 GCA_030248175.1 Microlaimidae sp. YZB2_3 | reverse complement strand
GCGTCAATTTAATTTTAATGTAGGGGCGAGATGATCCTAACGTGCGCGCGTATCTCCTAACCCGTTAAACCCGTTTCAATATGGTTTTCCACACTGTAATCATACTCTCTCCTTCTCACCGTTTCCACACAGTTTTCTCACATAAAACCGACGGAGTTTATACTCGCTGTTGTGGTTTTTTTGTTATCTTTTTTGTCATTTTGTTAGTATCTTTATTTTTAACACGTTTACGGCTTTTTGGTTAGTGTGATGTGCGGTTTTTTTATTGTAAACATTGTTTGTTATCTGAGATGACAAGTTAAGCTGCAGTGTTACTGTATTATTTTACTGCGCCAGGATGTAGTTTTTTTTATAATTGTTTATTTTCCGTTTGAAGCGCTTTAAAAGTCAGTTTTTGTTTTTAAATAAGTTAATATTTCATTTTTTATTTATATGCGAACGGTATATATCTCATATGTTAAACATTAATAAGATTGATATACCATTTTGGTGACATTTATTGTGGAAGACTATATTTTAACTGTTCTATATACTTCACTAACTAGAACCAGATTTTTAAACATTTTGTAATGGTAAATTAGTTAAGTTCGCTTATCCTTTATCAAATAGCAGGTTTGTGGGAACTGAATATTTTACCCAAAAATGAAATTATGTTTGTGCTAGGGAATTTTATTTTAATCATCAGATTCCACTTTTTTGAGCGCACGCTTGATGTATATTAGGGGGGGAACTCATATTTTTAGGGCTATATATTTTTAATGTTTTTAACAAATTCTTAATATTTTTGTGTTATTGAAAAAAAGTTCCAATTTCACAATATTAATCGCGTTACTTAGGTAAAAAATTGTATTTAAACTTTTTTTGCAAACGGTTTCAAAGTTACAAGTTTAATCTTATACCAACAAGGAAATAAAATATTAAACAAAATTCGGAAACATTAAATATTATAGCCAATAAATTAGCAAAAATAATCCTTCTGCTATCGTTGTTTTTCCGATTTATAGTTCTTTGCGGCCTGATAAAGAGCAGAAATCGTTCATTCAGTGATTGTGTCATGTGAAGTTTGTTTGATTTATTTATTTGAGAAATGTAGATATTCTTAATTATTTAAATTTCTAAAACTAAACCTTCAAAGCGCCACTTCTTACACAGTGCAGTCAGTACTTAGGTCATGATGTTCCTACCGTCCTATATTATGCTACGGAGTTCCAGCTACTTAAAGCACAGTTAGATACGGAGCTTCACTTGTTAAAATGAGCGATTTTCAGCTTATTTATGCTTGAAATTCATTTTAAGTTACTTTAGCTGCATTTTTAAGACTATTTCTAGCTAGCGCTTTAAATAAGTTTAAAAAAATTAAATTTACTTAAAAAAATTTTTAACAAAATAATCTATGACATCACTCTTTATTATTTTATGAAGTTAGTACAAAAATATTGCAAAACTTGGGACCTCCTAAAAGCGGAGCTGGATGGCTGAGTCTGGACCTAAGCACTGAAAGTTTGACGGACGACGAGAAGCTACGGAACTTCTTCCTTTAAATGAACATTTGGACGTTATATCGCATTGACAAATACGATTTTTACTATTGTTTTTACACAATGTTACATGGTTGAGATATTATTTTTAACCAAAATAATGCGCAATTTAGATAAGAGTTATCTTGAGTTTTAAAAAACGAAGCTACTGAGCTTTGGCTTCAATATGTAAGTAAAATCCAATTCCAGAAACCATACATACAACATTTATCTATTCGTACCATACATTTATATCAGAAAATTAACGTTTTTTAAACTATTTTTTCATAATAATGCTGATTTAAATTTAAATACTATAAATTGTAATTTACAAATCGTCGTTACTCTGACACAATGAGTCAGATGCATTGTAAAATAATTATAACGGTGACTCTTTTTATCTCTTAACACACAATTAATATAAACCAAATGAGTAAGAGTCATGTTAATTTTATACTGATTGTGATTCAGTGTGTCAGAGTAACGACCAAATGATTTAAAAAAGAACACTGAGGGGTGTTTTGACTAATGAATAATAAATTTATACAGTTTTTCGAATAAACTATTGAATTGACTGTGGATTTTTTACTATTTGTAATTTTATCTAATATAAACCTATGTATACAGTTTTTGAAAGCTATATATGTTTAAACAATTAGGGAGCTCTTTTTTTAATAAACTTTTTGTTTGAAAAACAAAATCTCGCAATAAAAACCATTTGAATTAAATACAAAACGATAAAGAGAAGAAACCAATATTTTTTTAGACTTTTTTACGTTATAGTTTCTATACAATTTCCTTCATTTATTAAAATTAGAAAACTTGAGATGAAAGTTGAGCCGAAAATTCCTTCGAGTTTGACCTATGTTAAAAATGTTAAAACCTCAGATTCAAATCTATGTTAAAAAAAATTTAAAACGCTTTTTGGATGTTTTGAAAACTTAAGGTATATTTTTTATCTAAATCTTTAAAAGCACTAAAAACGAGTTTTTAAAGGTTGCATTTATATTTTGCAAGCCTTGACTTTTTTTTAGTTTTTAGGTATATTACGTAATATATATATACACTGTATGAACAGAGTTCTAAGTTAAAGTGGAAACACCCATTTTAAACATAAAAAAATCGAAACAAAATCCGTTTCACACGTTTCAATTTTTTTTCATAATTACATGTAGCAGGGCTATGTAGATATGTTTTTGTTTTTATAATTTTTAATGACTATGTAAAATGTTTCCGCGTTTAATTTTTTTACTTATCAAATATAAAATTGCAAGTCTTAAACAAATTTACCGTGTAAGAAGATAATTTTTTAAATAGGCAATGTTTAAAACAGGTATTAAACCGTCATTTATCTTTTTTGATTTTATCCCGATTAATAAATCACATTTTTGTAGAACAGAGAGAAACACGTTGTTTTTTGGCAATTTGTTTATTTTTCTGACCCCGGTAAGGACGGCTCTTGAACACTGCTTCCGGAAGACTGGAGGCTAGGTCGGAGGCGGGTAAAACTGCCTCGGAGGCAACGTGGAGGCAGGGGGAGGCAGGTAGGAGGCAGGGTAGAGGCAGTTCAAATCCCCTCGGAGGCAGCATGGAGGCAGGGTAGAGCCAGGTAGGAGGCAGGGTGGAGGCAGGTTAAACTGCCTCGGGGAGGGCAGGTAGGGTCTTCCTCCTATGTTAAAGCCTATACAGTTAGGAGACAGGTGAGGCCAAAGCAGAAAATGTTTCCAATCGAGCCCAAGGTAGGATGCAGGTAAAAACTGTTTTGCCCAATTCAGGTACCCCGTCCTTACCGGGATACGCAATTTTTTCAAAATTTTTACGACCAATAAATTACAAAACTATATATAAGACAAAAATCGAGAAAAATATGTAACTTCGCATATTTCTCAAATTTATTCGCTGCCTAAACTGCAGCTTTCCATAAGTTTTGCCCACTTTTATGCTTTAATTAAAAATCTTGTTTTTTATTTTAGGAAAAGGGTTTCCCTTTATTCAGCATTGAGTGACTTTTATCAAAACTGGCCACTGCGGATAAAAGCTCTAAAAATGGCATCAATTATTTTCATGACAATACCATTAATTATTGGGTTTGATTCAGCGTTTGACTGGGAACTTTCACGTCGGGGTGAAAGTCACCTGCCAAACGCTGAATTTAACCCAAAAGATTCGGTAGCGAACCATGGGGTACACCCTAGGCTCTCGCCAGCTGGAACCTTTTTAGCAATTTATGTCGTAAATGTTTTGCTGGGGTTATTACGCCGATCTAAGAGTCAGCCCAAAAGGCATCCGCTCAAGGATCATCAATAATTATTAGTTTTGTAAAAATAATAAGATAATAACACTTTTTTTTTATAAAAATCGAAAACCGATAGGTTTTTTTTAGAGCTTTAATTAAGATGTGCACCAATAAAACCTATTATACGCGTTGTTTAGGGTACCATTTAAAAAAGTCCCTAATTATAACTTTATAGAACTCTAAATAAGACGTGCCCTATCGAGAACTTTACCTTAGTAAGGACAGTAAATGTTTCCAATAAAGCATTTTGCAATATATGAAGTCATATATATGTTTTTATTTTTATGTTATATATTTTAGCAATACTTTTTGCCTAAACAATTTATAGACGCGTTATAAGATCGCTTAATTTGCGCGCTATTAGCGAAAATGATGTTTCGTTTTAATTAAATAAGAACTGTGTATTATTTTAGAAAAATATTGGTTTGGGGAATGATTCTGCTGTATATGGTATAGAAAAGACTTTTGACGAAAAAATGGTAGTTGATGTTTCCGATCATCTTCAATATTTGACAATCTCCAAAGTAGATTCCTGCAATGAATCATGGTAGCTGATCTTGATATATTTTTATGCTTGCATGCGCTCGAAATTAGGAAGATTACTTAAACTTAAAGATCTTTTAAAAATACTTCAGAATCAAGGGTCTTACCCGTGGTATAAAGTTTTTAATTTTAAAGGACTTTAAAAATGACTAAATTCTTTTCATATAGGCTAAAACTGTTTTGTAAACTATGTTTTCGTTTTAAATTTAAAAATTTGTATTTGTTACATGAATTCCAATCGGGAAAAATTTGCTTCAAAATATGTAAAATAAAAGAATTAAAATTAAAAAGACCTTAAGTAGAACACAGCTCAATAAAGGCATTTATAAGGGCTGTGTATCTGAGATGCGTGGTCTAAGTAGGACGCATAAGGGCCTTTATTGGGGTACACCATAGTAAGAAACGATATACAACCCATAAAGGCGAAATAGGTGTATCTAAATATGAAACCTTAAGTTGCGTTCGAGAAATACAACCGTTACAATTTTTTTTTCTTTATTTAATTTCATTATCTTTTAATTGATGCAATTTTTATTCCGCTTTTGATACGCAACAATTTTCAGAAAAGGTTAAACCTGTGTTATACAATATTTAAATTTCCGAAAAAAGCTGAAAGTTTTTTTGCTAATTTTAAGCGTTTATACTTCATAATAGTATAATTGTAAGGACACAAGAGGTGTAGACATTTATTCAAGGGAATCCACCCACTTTTTCAGAGCAAAAATAAAACCATGAAAAGTTAGTATTTTTACCAAAAAACACAAATCACAAATTCGAACCATGGTTTTTTCAGGTTACTTTTAATCTCGAATGTTTTTGCTTAAGTTCAGACTGTGGCTTATGATTTTTGAAATAAAAATAGATTTACCTAAAATATCCAAAAATTTGTGTCGCCTTGCCGTTTCCCTTGAAACGCGTTAGCTTTTGAATAAATGCCTACATCACTACATAAAAAATCGTGGTGCTAAACGTTTATACTTCGTTTTTATTTCAACATATCAAAAATACTCTAAAAATTTTAAAAAGCTTTTAGATGAACAAAATCAAACTTCTGACCTTTCTATTTTATACACTTGTGAAAAAAGTATAAACCGGTGGTACTTATTTATTTTTATGATGCAACCAACCCATGCTGTGCCCACAAACTTTGCACGTTATTAGCTTTTTTAATCACTTTTTATTAATTTTAAGGACCATATAATAAGGGTAATATCAGTGATTCGCGCAAAGAACAACATTCTTGTTTTTTTGTTCGCTTATTCGTTTGGTTCGGTGGAAATCAAAGCGGCAGGACCTAAAAAAGGCGCTTGGCACGAGTTTATTGGCGAATTATTTTTCCTCAGCGCTTATTGGCTGAAAACAATACCATAGTGTCATAATTTTGTGGTGATTTTTGACACTGAACAACGTTCATTTAAATTAAAAAGTTTTTGACCAACGCATTTAAAACGCTCATCTCCATTTAATCGGTCAACAAAGTCACGTAAGGAATAATTTGCATACTGTTTGGCCGAAAAGTGCATTCGCAACTGTCGAAACACCTTCATTTTTTTGTTAAAAACCGCGCAAAACTAACGTACTATTACTAAAATAAACCTTAAGATAAAACGACCAATCAGCTGTGTGCCAACCCTGCTTATGTAAATTATTTCCTACGTGAATTTGGTCGACTGCTGCTTACATATTTAACAGTTTTTTAAGCGAAAATTCCAAAACTTATTTTAAAAGTTTTTTAAGCCGTTAGCAGATAGAATGCTCTATTTTAACTCGTGCCAATATTTCAAAACACCAAGTAGTGTTCTTAAGCAGAAATACAAACACTGACACATATTTAGATTTGTATTGGTTTTTTCGCGCCAATAGAGTTCTCGAACACTGGATAATAGTTTAATTTACTACTCCGCGATGACAAGTCATTTTTTAAACAAGTTTTTCACGTAAAAAATAAGGGACATTTGCTTTACAAAAAAACTATGAATTTTGTTGAAAAACTGTTGTTCTTTTTGGTACACCCAATGATAAGTAGAATATACCACGTGTACTTGACAGGTTTAAGAGGGCTATTTTGATGCGGTGAATTGTTAAACTGGTGACATACCTGTATGGTTATTCACTAATAGTCAAAAGTTAAATAATTACTTGGTCATTTTTTTCCATTTAAAAACGACGTTGGTTATACTTTGTGTCAGTTTTCTTAAAAAAATTAGCAGGAGGGATACACCCTTTTAATCGCTTTATGTAAAATAGTTTTTTGACAAAATAATAAATGAACCGGTAGCATTTTTACAAACAAATTGTGAAATTGTTGTTTCGGATGAATTTTGTATATGTTGCGAATAAATTTATTCAAAATTTTGCTATTATTTTTATAGGTGAGCTACGGGTAACATTAAAACATGATTTAACCTTTTCTGATTATAAAGTTGCTAAACAGCGTCTAAAACGCAGAAAGAAAAGACGCAAGACCGGGGCTCAAATTCAAACTTTGCTGCTCTAACATAGCTTCTCTCTTATGGAGAATCACGACGGTTAATTCGATGTACACAAAGGTCTCGAAAAAAATTTTAAATAATTTGTATAAGACCGGAAAAAATGAGGAAGAAACAAAATATGCACAACCAGCTATCTTTTTTTAAAAAAATGTTTTATGTTTATGTAATTTTCTAGTGTTATGATCGTGTTTTTTTTGTTAACCAACGTCATATACAAATTATTTTTAAATCTGCTCGAGACCTTTGTGTACATGGAATTAACCGTCGTGATTCTTCATACACAAACACTTGAGACGCAATTTGCATTTCCCGTCTTACACGCAATAATAATCAGAATAATTTAAGCAAAAAAGCTTTTCCAACGCAAAAGCGAAGGGCACTAGTGCTGCTCAATAATAAATTACAGTTAATTGTTTTTACACTGCTGCTTGTTTCAGCAATTCGGCAGCGGCTTTCGAGTATTGAGACGCCAGTCTCATTTCGCATATCGCGTCTGAGATGCGCCAATAATCAGAAAGGGTTAAAGTCGTCTAACATTTTTCGTTTCTTGGAACAGCGAAATCTTTACAGTTGCGGCAGCGGTTGTTTTCAAACAAGCAGCAGCAGATTTGAATAAAAATTAGCATATTACAGTCTATTTTAAGCCGATTTTCATGTTTTGCACCAAACTCATACACCTAAGCATACAAAAACGATCAAAAAGATAAGGATTAAATGTCTGTTTTTGAAGGGCAGTAGTTTGTCTTTTGCTCACAGGCCTAATTTTCATGAATTATCAATAATTTTGCCACTAACCCCTATTTTTGCCTCCTACCACGACGATCTTACATGTACATCTCTATAATTAATTTTACCCACCTACATATTTAAAATCTACTGAAACTAGAAGTATAATTTGCAATATAGAGAATTTACCGTTTGACAATTAATCTTGCATATTGTCGCTTTAAAACAATCAGTATTTTTTGAAATATTTGCTACAATATTAAATTAAGTTTAAAAAAAATAAAAAGAACAGTCATTGTTTAAATTTTATGAATACATTGAACAATGTAAAAAAATAAAAGCGCCTTATTATTTTGAAATCCAAAATTATTTGTCAGAAACAGCATTTTTTATACTGAAAATAGTAATTTTCTGTTTTATTTATATAAATTTCACGTTATTATTTTTTTAATGCCTGGTAATCACAAGAACGGGAAACAGTTTTATATAGAAGACAGGTTTTTTAACAAAATTGATTCAATTGCAGATTTTTTTCAAGCGATTCTTTTCAATGTGGAGTAAAACCTGCATGTTGTATACAATAATCAGTTTCAGTTAAATTATGTTTTTAAAACAGAAGTTTTTTAAATAAAATTAGGGGAGTGGTCAAATACAGAACGACATTTCACTAAAACAAATTTATAAAAACATATTTCAATGTATGAAATTTTAAATAGGATAATATAAATTTTCAATCAGAAATAAAACGTTAGTGCAAAAGAAAATCAAAAAACAAAAATTATTAAAAATAAGTAAAAAGAACTGTTCAATTAAAAAATAACGAACTTCTATGTTAAAAAAACCAGCCTGCCTAAAACTATGAAAAAATTATAAAAATCAGTAAAATATGGAGTAATAAACGTTAAATAACGTTAAATAAAAAAACATAATACCGATATATTGAAACCACAAATGTTATAACAAGAATAAACTTGTCATTATTAATCAGAAGACATTGGGTCTTATAAAATTTTAAATTTTTAGTTCATAAATAATCTAAAATAATAAAAAACCCCTAATTTAAACCAAAGAAGCAAGCTGAAACCGGTATAAGCTGGCGAAAAATCGCTTGTACTGTAAAATAGAAAAAAAATTAACGTTGGTAAAAAACTTTTCATTCGAAAATAGGATGTAAAGTGTTAAAAATCTCAAAAAAATTACGATGTTTTATATATGACTATTTAAACAAAATCACTTTTAGACATTGAGCGCTGGGCAAAAAAAAATCAATTTTTCAATAAAACTTCGACCGATCCGCGACCCTTTTTCGTAGCTCCTGCCGTTGCTTCCCAGGGAGCAAATGAGTACCACACATCGCTGATTTTACCTGGCATTTAAGGTTTTGTAATAATCCAGGTGGTAGCAAAACCGACAGAATGTGCAGCTTAAAATACCATATAAATAGAGTTCAAGATAACCAACTAGATAGCCAAAATTTTTTAGACTAAACTAAACTGTTCTTAATAAACAGACCAATTTATTTATTGCTTTGCTTAAATATTTTAAAATGGCTTATTAAACCATTCTTCGGATTAAGTGTAAAATGTAACAATTTGACGGACACAAAAATAATAATACATGCGCTATGAGATTAATTTTTAAACCAGAGGTAAATATTGGCACACGAAAAATTATTTTTGCATACCTTATCTTGTGGTCAAGCAGAGTGTGAATTATGGTGGTTGTGTGTGTAAATAGACCTCTTCTCTTGTTGCTGTTTGAAAAAGAATAGTATAATTTAAAGTTTTAGTTTTTGACTAAATGAGCTGGTTTTTTTAACATAGAAGTTCGTTATTTTTTAATTGAACAGTTCTTTTTACTTATTTTTAAGAATTTTTGTTTTTTGATTTTCTTTTGCACTAACGTTTTATTTCTGATTGAAAATTTATATTATCCTATTTAAAATTTCATACATTGAAATATGTTTTTATAAATTTGTTTTAGTGAAATGTCGTTCTGTATTTGACCACTCCCCTAATTTTATTTAAAAAAACTTCTGTTTTAAAAACATAATTTAACTGAAACTGATTATTGTATACAACATGCAGGTTTTACTCCACATTGAAAAGAATCGCTTGAAAAAAATCTGCAATTGAATCATAAATTTTGTTAAAAAACCTGTCTTCTATATAAAACTGTTTCCCGTTCTTGTGATTACCAGGCATTAAATAAATAATAACGTGAAATTTATATAAATAAAACAGAAAATTACTATTTTCAGTATAAAAAATGCTGTTTCTGACAAATAATTTTGGATTTCAAAATAATAAGGCTCTTTTATTTTTTTACATTGTTCAATGTATTCATAAAATTTAAACAATGACTGTTCTTTTTATTTTTTTTAAACTTAATTTAATACTGTAGCAAATATTTCAAAAAATACTGATTGTTTTAAAGCGACAATATGCAAGATTAATTCTCAAACGGTAAATTCTCTATATTGCAAATTATACTTCTAGTTTCAGTAGATTTTAAATATGTAGGTGGGTAAAATTAATTATAGAGATGTACATGTAAGATCGTCGTGGTAGGAGGCAAAAATAGGGGTTAGTGGCAAAATTATTGATAATTCATGAAAATTAGGCCTGTGAGCAAAAGACAATCTACTGCCCTTCAAAAACAGACATTTAATCCTTATCTTTTTGATCGTTTTTGTATGCTTAGGTGTATGAGTTTGGTGCAAAACATGAAAATCGGCTTAAAATAGACTAATTTTTATTCAAATCGGCTGCTGCTTGTTTGAAAACAACCGCTGCCGCAACTGTAAAGATTTCGCTGTTCCAAGAAACGAAAAATGTTAAGACGACTTTAACCCTTTCTGATTATTGGCGCATCTCAGACGCGATATGCGAAATGAGAGTGGCGTCTCAATACTCGAAAGCCGCTGCCGAATTGCTGAAACGAGCAGCAGTGTAAAAACAATTAACTGTAATTTATTATTGAGCAGCACTAGTGCCCTTCGCTTTTGCGTTGGAAAAGTATTTTTGCTTAAATTATTCTGATTATTATTGCGTGTAAGACGGGAAATGCAAATTGCGTCTCAAGTGTTTGTGTATGAAGAATCACGACGGTTAATTCCATGTACACAAAGGTCTCGAGCAGATTTAAAAATAATTTGCATATGACGTTGGTTAACAAAAAAAAACACGATCATAACACTAGAAAATTACATAAACATAAAACATTTTTTTAAAAAAAGATAGCTGGTTGTGCATATTTTGTTTTTTCCTCATTTTTTCCGGTCTTATACAAATTATTTAAAAATTTTTTCGAGACCTTTGTGTACATCGAATTAACCGTCGTGATTCTCCATAAGAGAGAAGCTATGTTAGAGCAGCAAAGTTTGAATTTGAGCCCCGGTCTTGCGTCTTTTCTTTCTGCGTTGTTTAGCAACTTTATAATCAGAAAAGGTTAAATCATGTTTTAATGTTACCCGTAGCTCACCTATAAAAATAATAGCAAAATTTTGAATAAATTTATTCGCAACATATACAAAATTCATCCGAAACAACAATTTCACAATTTGTTTGTAAAAATGCTACCGGTTCATTTATTATTTTGTCAAAAAACTATTTTACATAGAGCGATTAAAAGGGTGTATCCCTCCTGCTAATTTTTTTAAGAAAACTGACACAAAGTATAACCAACGTCGTTTTTCAATGGAAAAAAATGACCAAGTAATTATTTAACTTTTGACTATTAGTGAATAACCATACAGGTATGTCACCAGTTTAACAATTCACCGCATCAAAATAGCCCTCTAAAACCTGTCAAGTACACGTGGTAAATTCTACTCATCATTGGGTGTACCAAAAAGAACAACAGTTTTTCAACAAAATTCATAGTTTTTTTTGTAAAGCAAATGTCCCTTATTTTTTACGTGAAAAACTTGTTTAAAAAATGACTTGTCATCGCGGAGTGGTAAATTAAACTATTATCCAGTGTTCGAGAACTCTATTGGCGCGAAAAAACCAATACAAATCTAAATATGTGTCAGTGTTTGTATTTCTGCTTAAGAACACTACTTGGTGTTTTGAAATATTGGTACGAGTTAAAATAGAGCATTCCATCTGCTAACGGCTTAAAAAACTTTTAAAATAAGTTTTGGAATTTTCGCTTAAAAACTGTTAAATATGTAAGCAGCAATCGACCGAATTCACGTAGGAAATAATTTACATAAGCAGGGTTGGCACATAGCTGATTGGTCGTTTTATCTTAAGTTTATTTTAGTAATATTACGTTCAGGGTGCGCATTCTGACGCGCGGTTAAAATTTAACCCCGGGTTAACTTTTTTTTACGTGCTTAAGGATGCGAGTGAAAAATCCATTTTACCTGGGTAAAAGTCGGGTTAAATTTTTTCTATTGTTTTAAGAATAAGAATTTATCCAACTCGAGAGGTGGTTAAATATTTTCTCCCGTAGGATTAATTTAATAAAAAATAAAATACGTGCATTGATTAAATTTTTTATTTTGCGCGAGGTGGTTTTGCGGCGCGAGAAAAAAGAATTAAAAAAAAATCATTGCAATCATTTTCTGTCCCATATGCGGCAGGTTTATTTATTTAAAAAATATATTTATTTTTTATTTTCATTGAAATGGATTTAACGGGGTAAATATAAGGGTTTCTTCAGAATGCGACCCCAGAACAGTTTTGTGCGGTTTTTAACAAAAAAAATGAAGGTGTTTCGACAGTTGCGAATGCACTTTTCAGCCAAACAGTAATCAAATTATTCCTTACGTGACTTTGTTGGCCGATTAAATGGAGATGAGCGTTTTAAATGCGTTGGTCAAAAACTTTTTAATTTGAATGAAGGTTGTTCAGTGTGAAAAATCACCACAAAATTACGACACTATGGTATTGTTTTCAGCCAATAAGCGCTGAGGAAAAATAATTCGCCAATAAACGCGTGCCAAGCGCCTTTTTTAGGTCCTGCCGCTTTGATTTCCACCGAACCAAACGAATAAGCGAACAAAAAAAACAAGAATGCTGTTTTTTGCGCGAATCACTGATATTACCCTGTATTTTATGGTCCTTAAAATTAATAAAAAGTGATTAAGAAAAGCTAATAACGTGCAAAGTTTGTGGGCACAGCATGGGTTGGTTGCATCATAAAAATAAATAAGTACCACCGGTTTATACTTTTTCACAAGTGTGTAAAACAGAAAAGTCAGAAGTTTGATTTTGTTCATCTAAAAGCTTTTTAAAATTTTTAGAGGATTTTTGATATGTTGAAATAAAAACGAAGTATAAACGTTTAGCACCACGATTTTTTATGTAGTGATGTAGGCATTTATTCAAACGCTAACGCGTTTCAAGGGAAATGGCAAGGCGACACAAATTTTTGGATATTTTAGGTAAATCTATTTTTATTTCAAAAATCATAAGCCACAGTCTGAACTTAAGCAAAAACATTCGAGATTAAAAGTAACCTGAAAAAACCATGGTTCGAATTTGTGATTTGTGTTTTTTGGTAAAAAATACAAACTTTTCATTGTTTTATTCTTGCTCTAAAAAAGAGGGTGGATTTCCTTGAAAAAATGTCTACACCACTTGTGTCCTTAAAATTATACTATTATGAAGTATAAACGCTTAAAATTAGCAAAAAAACTTTCAGCTTTTTTTGAAAATTTAAATATTGTATAACACAGGTTTAACTTTTTCTGAAAATTGTTGCGTATCAAAAGCGGAATAAAAAATGCATCAATTAAAAGATAATGAAATTAAATAAAGAAACAAAAAAATGTAACGGTTGAATTTCTCAAACGCAACTTAAGGTTTCGTATTTGGATACACCTATTTCGCTTTTATGGGTTGTATACTGTTTCTTACTATAGTGCACCCCAATAAAGGCCCTTATGCGTCCTACTTAGACCACGCATCTCAGATACACAGCCCTTATAAATGCCTTTATTGAGCTGTGTTCTACTTAAGATCTTTTTAATTTTAATTCTTTTATTTTACACGCTATATATTTTGAAACAAATTTTTCCCGATTGGAATTCATGTAACAAATACAAAGTTTTAAATTTAAAACGAAAACATAGTTTACAATACAGTTTTAGCCTATATGAAAAGAATTTAGTTATTTTTAAAGTCCTTTAAAATTAAAAACTTTATACCACGGGTAAGACCCTTGATTCTGAAGTATTTTTAAAAGATCTTTAAGTTTAAGAAATCTTCCTAATTTCGAGTGCAATGTAAAAAAGCATAATAAAATAGTAATCAAGGTCAGCTTACCTCATCATCGGAATTAACTTCGGAGATTGTCAAATATTGATAATTATCGGAAACATCAACTGCCATTTTTTCGACACAAGTTTTCTATACTATATACACGTAATCATTCCTCAAACCAATATTTTTCTAAAATAATACACAGTTCTTATTTAATTAAAACGAAACATTATTTTCGCTAATAGCGCGTAAATTAAGCGATCTTATAACGCGTCTATAAATTGTTTAGGCAAGTATATAAAAATATATAACATAAAAATAAAAAAAAAACATATATATGACTTCATATATTGCAAAATGCTTTATTGGAAACATTTACTGTCCTTACTAAGGTAAAGTTCTCGATAGGGCACGTCTTATTTAGAGTTCTATAAAGTTCTAATTAAGGACTTTTTTAAATGGTACACTAAACAACGCGTATAATAGGTTTTATTGGTGCACATCTTAATTAAAGCTTTTAAAAAAAACCTATCGATTTTCGATTTTTATAAAAAAAACTGTTCTGTTATATTTTTTAAAAAAATATACAAAATCCGACTATTTGAATTTAAGTTGGAAGAAATTGTGTATTTTTATGGATACATATATTGATCTTACAGGATATCTTTTTATTTTTTACAAAACTAATAATTGTTGATGATCCTTGAGCGGATGCCATTTGCGCTGACTCTTAGATCGGGGTAATAACCACAGTAAAACATTAACAACATAAATTGCTAAAAACGTTCCAGCTGACGAGAGCCTAGGGTGTACCCCATGGTTTGCTACCGAATCTTTTTGGGTTAAATTCAGCGTTTGGCAGGTGACTTTAACCCCGATGTGAAAGTCCCCAGCCAAACGTTGAATCAAACCCAATAATTAATGAAGTTAGTAAAAAATAATTGATGTTATTTTTAGGCTTTTATTCCAGTGCGGTTTTGATAAAAGTCACTCAACGCCCCAAGTAGGGCAACCCTTTTAGAAACAAGATTTTTAATTAAAGCATAAAAGTGGGCAAAACTTATGGAAGGCTGCAGTTTGGGCAACGAATAATATTGAGAAATATGCAAAGTTACATATTTTTCTCGATTATTGTCTTATATATAGTTTTGTAATTTTTTGGTCGTAAAAATTTTGAAAAAATTGCGTATCCTGGTAAGGACGGGGTACCTGAATTGGGCAAAACAGTTTTTACCTGCATCCTACCTGGCTCCATCGAAAGTTTTGCTGCCTTCTACCTGTCTCCTAACCTGTATAGGCTTCAACATAGGAGGCAGATCCTACCTGCCTCCGAGGCAGTTTTACCTGCCTCCACCCTGCCTCCTACCTGGCTCCACCCTGCCTCCATGCTGCCTCCGAGGCAGTTTTATCTGCCTCCACCCTGCCTCCTACCTGCCTCCACCCTGCCTCCATGTTGCCTCCGAGGCAGTTTTACCTGCCTCCTACCTACCTCCAGTCTTCCGGAGGCAGGTTCAAGAGCCGTCCTTACCGGGGTATAGAAATAAATAAATTGACAAAAAACAACGTGTTTTCTCTGTTGTACAAAAATGTGATTTATTAATCGGGATAAAATCAAAAAAGATAAATGACTTTAATACCTGTTTTAAACATTGCCTATTTAAAAATTATCTTCTACACGGTAAATTTGTTTAATACGTGCAATTTTATATTTGATAAGTAAAAAAATTAAACGCGGAAACATTTGACATATTATTAAAATTTATAAAAACAAAAACATATCGACATAGCCCTACTACATGTAATTATGGAAAAAAATTGAAACGTGTGAAACGGATTTTGTTTCGATTTTTTTATGTTTAAAATGGGTGTTTCCACTTTAACTTAAAACTCTGTTCATACAGTGTATATATATATATATTACGTAATATGCCTAAAAACTAAAAAAAGTCAAGGCTTGCAAAATATAAATGCAACCTTTAAACTCTTTCAATGCTTTTAAAGATTTACAGAAAAAATATACCTTAAGTTTTCAAAACATCCAAAAAGCGTTTTAAAATTTTTTTAAACTGAGATTTGACGAGGTTTTAACATTTTCAAGTATAGAACTCCAAACTCGCAATTTTCGGCTCAACTTTCATCTCAAGTTTTCTAATTTTAATAAATGAAGGAAATTGATAGAAACTATAACGTAAAAAAGTCTAAAAAAATATTGGTTTCTTCTCTTTTATTGTTTTGTATTTAATTTAAATGGTTTTTATTGCGAGATTTTGTTTTTCAAACAAAAAGTTTATATTAAAAAAAGCTCCCTGAATCGTTTAAAATATATAGCTTTCAAAAACTGTATACATAGGTTTATATTAGATAAAATGACAAACAGTAAAAAATCCACAGTCAATTCAATGTTTCATTCGAAAAACTGTATAAATTTATTATTCATTAGTCAAAACACCCCTTAGTGTTCTTTTTTAGAAATCATTTCGTCGTTACTCTGACACAATGAGTCACAATCAGTATAAAATTAACATGACTCTGACTCATTTTGTTTATATTAATTGTGTGTTAAGAGATAAAAAGAGTCACAGTTATGAGTATTTTACAATGCATCTGACTCATTGTGTCAGAGTAACGACGATTTGTAAATTACAATTTATAGTATTTAAATTTAAATCAGCATTATTATGAAAAAATAGTTTAAAAAACGTTAATTTTCTGATATAAATGTATGGTACGAATAGATAAATGTTGTATGTATGGTTTCTGGAATTGCGATTCAACTACATATCTAAGCCAAAGCTCAGTAGCTTCGTTTTTTAAAACTCAAGAGTACCATCTAAATTGCGCATTATTTTGGTTAAAAATAATACTCAACTATGTAATATTGTGTAAAAACAATAGTAAAAATCATATTTTTAATGTGAATATGCCTTAAAATGTTCATTTAAAGGAAGAAGTTCCGGAGCTCTCGTCGTCTGTCAAACTTTCAGGCTTAGGTTCAGACTTAGCTATCCAGCTCCGCTTTTAGGAGGTCCGAAGCTTCGCTATATTTTTGTACTAACTTCATAAATAAATAAAGAGTGATGTCATAGATTATTTTGTTAAAATTTTTTGTAAATTTAATTTATTTAAACTTATTTAAAGCGCTAGCTAGAAATAGTCTTAAAAATGCAGCTAAAGTAACTTAAAATGAATTTCAAGCATAAATAAGCTAAAATCGCTCATTTTAACAAGCGGAGCTCCGGATCTAACTCTGCTTTAAGTAGCTGGAGCTCCGGAGCATAATATAGGACGGTAGGAACATCACTACTGAGAACTGACTGCACTGTGTAAGAAGTGGCGCTTTAGAAGGTTTAGTTTTAGAAATTTAGAGATTAAGAACACATCGACATTTTTAAATAAATAAATCAAACAAACTTCATGCAACCAATAAATCACTGAACGAACGATTTTCGCTCTTTTATCAGGCCGCAAAGAACTATGAAAATCGGAAAAACAACGATAGCAGAAGGATTAATTTTGCTATAATCATTGCTATAAAAGCATTTGAAATGTTTCCGAATTTCGTTTAATTCTTTATTTCCTTGTTGGTATAAGATTAAACTCTAAGTTGAAACCGTTTGCAAAAAAAGTTTAAAAAATGTTTTTACCTAAGTAACGCGATTAATATTGTAATTGGGGCTTTTTTTTTGATAACACAAAAATATTAATAATTTGTTAAAAATATTTAAAATATATAGCCCTAAAAAATATGAATTCAAAACATAATATTTATGTGTGAACTAAAAAAGTGGAATCTGATGATTTAAACAAAAATTCCTAGCACAAACATAATTTCATTTTTGGGTAAAATATTCAGTTCCCACAAACCTGCTATTTGATAAAGGATAAGCGAACTTAACAAATTTACCATTACAAAATGTTTAAAAATCTGGTTCTGGTTAGTCAAGTATATAGAACAGTTAAAATATAGTCTTCCACAATAAATGTCACCAAAATGGTATATCAATCTCATTAATGTTTAACATATGAGATATATACCGTTCGCATATAAATAAAAAATGAAATATATTAACTTATTTAAAAACAAAAACTGACTTCTAAAGCGCTTCAAACGGAACATAAACAATTATAAAAAACTACATCCTGGCGTAGTAAAATAATACAGTAACATTGCAGCTTAAATTGTCATCTCAGATAACAAACAATATTTACAATAAAAAAAACCGCACATCACACTAACCAAAAAGCCGTAAACGTGTTAAAAATAAAGATACTAACAAAATGACAAAAAAGATAACAAAAAAACCACAACAGCGAGTATAAACTCCGTCGGTTTTATGTGAGAAAACTGTGTGGAAACGGTGAGAAGGAGAGAGTATCATTACAGTGTGAAAAACCGTATTGAAACGGGTTTAACGGGTTAGGAGATACGCGCGCACGTTGGGATCATCTCGCCCCTACATTAAAATTAAATTGACGCGTAATTTTTTTTTATTAGCAGCCCGTCTGCGGGTTTGCGTGCGGATAGTTTTAAATTTTAAAATCGTAAAATTTAAAAAAACCTACCGGTTCCGCCTTTCGTTGACCCCCCGTGAAGATTAGAGTACCAGAAACATTAAAATAAAAAAAAAACGAAAAATATCTCAAGTAACATTATTTTAAACGACGCGGAGTCGACTAAATACTTAGAGAAGAGGGGGAGAGGGGGGGGCTGGGACATACAAAGCAATAGAAACATTGCACTAATTTAGTATGCACCAAGAAAAAAAAAAAGAGAAGAAAAAGAAAGAAATAAAGAAGAGGAAAGGAGCCAACCACCCGCCCCCCAAGGGGTAGCGACCCCATGAAATTACAATTTACAGTTACAATTTACAAGTAAATTTACAGTTTTCGACAACCGTTATTGATATAAATGGGTTTTTTTGTTTTGGTTTAGGCAATCAGTTTTTAGGCAATCACTAAATGACTTCCGTTTAAATCGAAGGGTTTTAACCATCGTGATTTCGAAAAAATCCACTACTGTGATTGGTTTAGAGATCGACAACCACCAGTAGTTGATTTAGCCAGGTTTTAAAAAAATCTCAACGACTCTAACATATTCCGCTCATTATCTATTCCACATTGGTAGCCATAAAGCAGTTTCAAACCGAATTTATTCGGAATTGCCGTGTGCGTTTTGTGGAGGAACCATTTTTATTACAGTACGTTTTTAATTATAAAATAGTGGTTTGACCATCGTGATTTCGAAAAAAACCACTATTGTGATTGGTATTGGAATTGCCGGAAAACATATTCCGCTCATTATCTATTCCACATTGGTAGCCATAAAGTAGTTTCAAACCGAATTAATTTATAATTGCCGGAAAATCGTGATTTTGACCATCGTGATTTCGAAAAAAACCACTACTGTGATTGGTTTAGAGATCGACAACCACCAGTAATTGGTTTAGCCAGTTTTTAAAAAAATCTCAATGACTCTAACATATTCCGCTCATTATCTATTCCACATTGGTAGCCATAAAGTAGTTTCAAACCGAATTTATTTGGAATTGCCGTGTGCATTTCGTGGAGGGACCATTTTTATTACAGGACGTTTTTAATTTACATGGTCTGTCTGGAACAAATGTGCAATAGAAGGGAAGCTCATAGTGTAAACATATTTTTTACGTAAGACGTAATTCAAATGTAATTTAGTTATATAATAATAAGTTCATAAGTTTACTTAATGCTTATAAGTTTACTTGGAGATTGAGCTAAGCATTGTGGCCGCTTTAAAATTTTTAGCACTTTTAGCCTTTAGCACTTAATATGGGCCTATGCTTAACACTCACCACATTAACCCGTTCTCGTGATTGCCTTTTTTCCGATCACGACAGTGAAAAGTGTTTCTGAAATGTATTAATTTCAGTTATTTTCACTGGTAATCAAAGTGCGTTTGCAATGGGCCGCACGCAACGGGGGAAAAGGCAATCACGCGAACGCACCCTGACTACCAGCGAAAATAACAGGAATTAATATACTTGCAAAATTACTTTACCAGGGAAAAGGCAATCACAGGAACGGGTTAATGGTAAATTTTGTTCGAACAAAAAAGTTGCTTTTTGTTTTTTTTATTGATTTAATTTTAGCAATGATTTTTATTGATTTAATTTTAGCAACGATTTAGGGCTAGACTGGGATATTACAGTTTGTAATGATAACAATTTTTGGATGAAAACATTACATTCGTCATACGCAATTTAGTTATTTTACAAGCGCAATTTATCATCTGAGCGAATTTTTAATCTCCTGGAATTCATTCATTTGCTTCGAAAATCGAAAACAAAAGCCAAATAAAGAACGGTTCTTTGATTGGAATATAAAAGTGAGCCGAAAAAAATGATAACGTTTTTGAGGATATAAAATATGACCTGTCAATTTGTCATACACGGCCATCTAAGATTAAAAGCTGTAAAATTCCACCAACTTCTAGCTGATGAAACAAAGCTAGGATTTCGCGTTTTTATTTAATCGACTGTTGTATAATAAATTCTACATGCAAAAAAGTAAGCACGAGGATTACGCTTATAAGATTGAACTTAAACTATAGACAAACCTTAACAAATCGAAATTTATTGCTGTAAAAATACATAAATACTGCGGAAAAAACCAATTATTTTTGTATAAAAAAAACAAAAAAAAGTTTTGTAATAAATATAGATTTTAAATTTATGATGATACACAAAATTAAAATATGTATACACAAGTCATCTTTGGTAAAAAAAACAACAAAAAATACAAATAGATTTTTAAGATTGAATAAAGGCGGCATAAAATAATGCAAGAATAAATTACTAAATATTTCAGTAATGTTTCAGAAAATTGTTCTATTTAGATAACACAACATTAGCATAATTATAGGCAAATAAAATCTAGCTGATCTCGATAATTGCAGTATTAAATCGACTGTTTGGCAACAAAACGATTTAACATTTTTAACGAAAGCAAATTTTCAAAGAGCTAAAGTTGGTTAATTTTTGTATATTTTGTAAAAAGGTGGAAATAAAAATAAAATCTGCGTTCTTATTTGTTTTTAAAAAAAAACGTCATTACCGCACAATTTTAATTGGTTTCCTCATGTATGCATACTAATTTTCAGCGTCAGCCAGATATAATTCAACCATAATAATAAAGAATAAAACCCGCATTTTTATAATTATTTATCAAATTACTAAATTTGGAACCCAAATGGAATTTTTTAAGGGCTAAAGTTGGTTAATTTTTGTATAGGTTGTGAAAAGGCGGAATTAAAAAAATCTGCGTTCTTATTTGTTTTTTTAAACCTGTCATAATTTTAATTGGTCCGATCATATCTGCATACTAATTAACCAAAGTCACGTAAGAAATAATTTGCATAAGCATGGTTGGTACGCAGCTGATTGGTCGTTTTGTATGATGTTTATTTCAGCAATAGTACGTTCAGAAGTTTTTGCGTGGTTTTCCAACAAAAAGATTCAGATGCTTCGACAGTTGCAAGCGTACTTTTCAACCAAACCGTATGCAAATTATTCCTTACGTGACTTTAGTCGATTTACAAGGTCAGCCAAATGTAATTTAACCTTAGATAATGAATGTAAAATAAGCAAAATAAAGTACCAGTAACGAAATTCAGGGCTAATTAATTTAATCAAAAAAATCACGAGCAAAAAAAAGTTCATGAGCGAAAAATATTAAAGCTAAAATCATTTAGGCTGAAATCATATGCATAGCTACTCGCCTTTAAGAAGAAATAAAGAATAAACGCGCAAGCCAAGAAAAATTAAAAAAAAAAGTTGTCAGTGGTAATGTAACCAGTCATGATTGAGTTCCGTCATTAACGTGTTGTCCCTTCCTTCCCTACACGTGATTTCTTCTCCAATAACGAGTGGTAGGCTACTTGATCACTGCCTTTATTTCACCTTGATGGAATTCGTTTCTCCCCAGGAAAAAAATTTATTTTAAAGAAAAAACGCAGTTTTTAAATGATAGTGCTGCGTCTATCAATAGTTCAGTCGGTTGTGCTTTCGCTTACTTGGTCGCTGGTTCGAGTCCGGTTCTTGACTCGCGCTAGCGTGTTTTTTTAAAATTTTTTTTAATGTCCCATGTAAAAATTATACAGCAAAACTTTATAAAGCAACAATTTACAAGAAATTTTTGTAATTAAAATTAGTTTTAAAATCCTAATTGCCTAACTGTTTTTGAGAATGCAAATTTAAAAAAATCAGTTTTTTTTTCAGGTTTGCAACAAATTTAATTCAATAGCTAACAACATACATTTATTTAATAACTGATTTTATTATAAGTATTGCGCGTGTTGCAAAGATTATAATAGAAAACGTTAAGACGCCATTTAAAAAAAAACCTGAATGTGCAAAAAATTCGCAAAGCAAACAGCAGGTGCATATCTAAACCTAAAAACATATTTACAATATTTAAAACACACTTCATAAAATACACATCGCTGTTTTCAAAACAAAATTACTAAAACCCCCATTTTTGTTAGATTTCCAAATTAATAAGAACAGCTTTCTGAGCCAATATAATAAAAAGTACCAAATAAAAAAATTATATGAAAACTGAGAAAAAGTTAAAATAGTGTAGTAGATTGAATAACTTACGGTAATGGAATTACCGTAAATTTATATTTTTTTGAATCCAACTTTCGTGGATTAAAGATTTTTAACTGCATACCTGGAAAAATTTATGTTTTTGTTATTTGCACCAAAAAGTGCACAAATAGGAACAATAAACTAAATAAAGTTGTAAAATAAATGAAACAAACACTTTTCACATTGGATCACATATTTCATCCCTGCGCTTAGGATTTAAAGTAGTAGGGTAACTGACTTAATTTCGGCCACCTTTTTTTATTTTTTTGAATAAGTTTTTTCTGGCTTTTTCAATCAAGCCAAAATTTGGCCTAAAAATCAAACAATAGCTATATTTGTTATTCCAGTGCAAAATTTGAATATTTCTGTTAAAAATCAGTGAAGGTTTGAACTTTTTTTTTAAAGTGGCCGAAGTTAAGGCGCGTGCCATTTATTTCGGCCACCTACAAAAAACTGGCCATAAATATTGCTTAAACGAACAATAAAAATTTCTAAAGGTTGCAAATTTACCCTTAGGTATTGTTCTTGGTACATATAACTTAATTTTTTCCGTTTGCGAACTTTAATAGTTATTAGCAAGACTTTAAATAATTATGTCAAAACCTTAAAAAAACAAGTTTTCATAACTTGTATTTTTTGTTCAATTTTTATTTTTGGCTTAAAAAACGTCAAAACAAAGTCAAACGAGCAAAAAAAATTCTTTATAAATACAGTAATACAATGATATTTAAAAACAGCAAAAACGGCAGGTTCTTTCACCTAAATTTTAAAGTGGCCGAAATTAACGGAATCTTAAAATGCGCAGTTAGTTAAACGCATTGCAAAATGATTTTGAAGAAAATATCAAAACATGAAAATTAACAACTTTGAGCCTTAAATAGAAGATATATTAAGGTTATATAGTGTTTCGTTTTAAATTTGATGCAGTTTAAACAAAAAAGTAAATAATTAAGAAAATCACAAAAATTTCACGTTTTGTATGAAAATGTTGATAATGTAGAATAATAAAAATAAAAAACTTTTGCAAAAACACTTTATTCAACATTAATCCAGTTAATTTTGTGCTAGTTCTTTTGTGTTTTAAAAATAAGCCAATTGTCTAACACCCTAAATTGGTGGCCGAAATTAAGGCGTGGCCGAAATTAAGTCAGTTACCCTAATAATTTCATAAATATCATCTTTTTTTTCAAAAATTTTCTTAGTATGAGCTTATAATCGAATTCTAATTCTTTGCTTTATTACTTAATTTTTCGAAAATATTTTCCAGTATAGTAATGCTTAAGGTAGAACACCACAGTTATGGCGATTTTTACTAAGAGTTAGATATCAACTTAGATATTAATTTTTCTGACAAAAGTATAGTGCGATCGAAAGCTCATATTATGATGTATCCAACGGTAGTAGTTTCATCGTTTGCCGAATATTTTATTTCGAGATATAGTTTGATGAATTTAAAGCTCACAAAACAGTTTTTGGCTATTTAAAAAATTTGATTCGCTCAGTTTTTCCTGCAATTTTATAGAAAGTTAAGAAAAATGGGGGGCAATTTTTAGATGTGGTTTGGAGTAAAACGTAATTCAAAATTTTAAGAAAAAAAATCGATGTTTTTAAAAGAAAAATCAAATAAAAAATTGCTGAATTAGTTTTTTATCAAATACAATTCAAAGTATGATTAGACTTGTGTCTAACTATTTCCAAACTTTCATTAAAATCCGAGTGAATCAAATTTTTTAATTTTCATTTAAATTTTTTTGATTTGACGCCGAGAAACTACATTTCTAAACATTTGTTTAAAAGTATCTTTTACGACAGAGTAATCAGAGGGGCCCGTAGCCAAGTGGTTAAAGTGTCGGACTCGGATCCTCGGACCCGTAGGGTCGAGTCTTTCGCAGGCAAAATTTTTAACGTCGAAAAAATTATTTTTTTTAATTTTTAACTTTTTAATTAAAAAAAGTGTTCGCTATTCAAGATACGCTAAATGAAAAATGAAAAAAATAGAATATTTTTGGTAATGAATTTTATTATAATATAATGTATTTTTGATATGTATTTTATTGGTGTCATTTAATGATTGTGGACGATAACAATTTTTTAAGAAAAATGAATGTCAAAAATTGAATGAGCAGGTTAAATTACGTTAGTAAAAATTAATTAGAAAAGATCTGCCGTCAAAATCTAACTGTGGTGTTCTACCTTAAGCTAAATAAATATACGAACAACCAGAACAAAGCAGTTTATTAGCTAAAAAATGAATTTCAAAAATATATTATTTTTTTTAAACTAAATATCTTTCTTTAGTTATTAAAGCTTGTTGTTCAATCTTTACTAATAAGTAAAAAAATGGGGATCAGAAAAAAGATTTAACAGTTCTTTGTTTAACTTGGCGGCAAATTTTTTTTCACTAAAAAAAGACTTATTTTATTAATTATTTTTTCAATAAATTTATTCACTAGAGAAATTTTTTCAATTGGATCCCTGCATAAAATGGATAACTAAATGTCTATAAAATTTTCTAAGATGTCTTTAATTTTCAATCTAATAAAAATGATGTCAGCATAAAATCAAAAAAAAAACTTTTATTAATAGGGTATTCAACAAAAATAGAAAAATAAAATACAATAATAATATTAATAATAAAATACAAAAAGTTTAAAATTTTTAAATTGTGTTTTGTTACTGACTGTTTCCCGATATAAAAAAGTAAATATGTCATTTCATATGTATATAAAATAAAATTATTTTTATTTAGTCTAAATATTTTTTAAAATCTTTTGATGGAATTACAAAAAACAATCAACGGAAAAAAATTTCCATGGACCTGTCTAGCATTACAAAATTTTGGGTCCGCGGTCCCGCCGCGAAATCAGAATTCGTTATGAAACCAATGAATTTTACCAAATTTTTTCAGAAACCAAAGATTAAACAACGATATTAAAACAATTCCGAATACTTTTGTCAACTTCTGACCATTATTTAGAGCTATTTTAAGCATTAATATTGTTTTTCATATGTAAATTTATTTCGGTTAACCAGAAAAAGACATTTTGTAATGCTTTAATTTAATACAAAAAAGCACGTCAAAATTTCTCAAATAGATGTTTCATTTTCGTAGTATTTCTAATTTCAAAAATAATACAACAAAATGAATTTAATTTGACAGGAACTTTGTTTCGTGGTGGGACCGCCGACCCAATAGTTGTATTGCTAGGTAGGTCTATTGATATTAATAATTAAAATTAGTACAAGACACAAAGTTTTATTTCCTGCAGAGTAAACTCAACCATCCAGGAAGCTACAAATCTAACAAGCAAACATTTTGGATTAAGTCAGTAACCAAATATTAATTTTAAGTAATGACAATGTCTTTTTTATAAAAAACACTATGGGGGCATGGATAAGGTTTTTGAAAAAAATCGCCAAAATTAAAAACACAAAGTTTGACTCTGTTTCACACTTTTAAGCGCTTTTATCTTATATAAAAATTCAGCAGTTCACTTCACGCTGGCTGAATATTATAAATGAAATAGTGGAAGTGCTAAATCACGGAAAGTTACATTATGTAATCTGCATAATTAAGACTATTGGCTACATGTTAAAGCTTTAAATTACGCTATTTATATACCTATTAGTTCATCGTTACACTCGCTATGCTATAAAAAATGTTGGATTCTAAAAAATCATAAATTTTTTTATTAACCAACGCAGATTTTAAATAAATACAAACATCATGGGTGGCGCGGGAGCGCCACGGGGCGATTTAGCCCCGTGGCGCCGCGCCAACCATTATTAGAGAACGTGGGTAAATTTTGAAATTCAGAACCTTTTCTTCTTCTTTTTCTTCTTCTTCTTCTTCTTCTTCTTCTTCTTCTTATTATTATTATTATTATTATTCCAACGCTCCATCCTTAAAAGCGATATTCCTCATTCGTTACTGATTGATCAAAAATAAACATGGGCTCATTAGAAAGAAGAAGGAATTACGCAACTTTCTTAGGAAGCACTTTTTTCATTTAGGTCCTTGTTATCAATTTATTGATCAAAATAAAAAAAATTGAAAAATAGACAAATAAAACTTCCAACCGCACAATAACAGCTTTTTGGCAACAATAAGGATTGTACAGAGCAGACAACCAACATCCCATCATAGAAACCGCACAAAAAAAAGCAGACCGGTTTTGATTGGTGGCAGAAACGGAACCAGTTCCCAGCGCCATCTGCTTCAACCGCGCGGAAAACGGCGAAAACAACAGAGTACTTTTTTTAATTTTTGTATTACTGATGACAGAATTAATTCAAAGTTTTATTTATTAAAAAATAATAATAAGCGTCAGTAGTGCGGGAGCGCCACGCGCCGGTAATCATCGGTGGTGCGGGGAGCCACACTGCAATTTAACCCACGGCACCGCGCCAACTATACTTAGAGAACGTGAGTAAATTTTGTAATTCATGTTCATCATCTTCTTATTATTATTATTTTTACTTTAAAAATTATAATTGCAATCATTGGCGCACGGCATCGCGCCAACTATATTTAAAGAACTTAGGTAAACTTTGTCTGGAGCGCAACTGCACCGCACTAACTATAATTAAACAACGTGGGTAAATTTCGTAATTTAAATCCATCTTCTTCTTTTTATTATTTTTTATTTAAAAAAGTATATCTCGGCAACGGAATGATTATAAACATATGTCATTGCGCAGCTAAAACTATAGTTTATTAGGCTATTTTTTAATTTAATTCAAAAAAGTGGTCGACTAGCCTTGAAAAATGCTCTAAGAATAGAGCAGGAAAAAGGGGCGATTTTCAGTTGTTTCTTACACATACAAATATAACCTTCTAATTGAAAAAGTGGCGATTTCGCGCTTGTCAAAAATTGCTGTGAGCATGATTTTTTCAATTGAAATTTCATCAAACTAAAAAAAATGCAACAGTGCTGTGTGATTAAATCAATGTATAAACAAATCATTATCATATGGTAGAAATTTTTATTTAGTGAGCAGCTGCCCAAACCAAATGCAAATTTTCTACAGTCCACATAATGTCCATCTCAGAGTATTCCACATCTTTTCTGTCTAAACATACGTCCGGGGAAAAATAGCCCCTTTTTCCTGCTCTATTTTTAGAGCATTTTTCAAGGCTAGTCAATAAATAGGACAATTTATTAAACAAAAAAACGAATTTATTATAAGTGAATTTATTTATTTTTGTGTCGGGTTAGTCTTCAATTTAGATTCGGATTGGATTAGACATAAATTTATAAGTTCTAACATTCAGATTTTAAAAATAATTTGGCGATCAAAGAAAAATAATTGCATTTATGTGAAAAATAGTGTTTAAACACGATCATATTTTTGGCAGTTGGAGTAAATAAGTTATCACTTACAGTTAGTTTTACACGAGAGGGATATTATTGCGGCAGTACAATAATGAAAATGGACAGTTGCGCAATGAAGACATCACACCCCGGTGTAAAGAGATCAAAACCCAGAAGTATCTCCTTCAGTTTCCTTTTAAAAGAACTTATTGGTTTGAGAAAGTTGTAAAGAATCTATGGATAAAGAAAGACAAGGTTGCAAATTTATATTAAGATTTGGGAATTAAAATTTTGAGCTACTTTTGTGTCAGTTAATAAAAATGTATTAAAACCCATTTTATCTTGATTTAGTATTTTAAAAAAAAACAAGAAAACATAATCCTGAAAAAATAAACTATTAGAAACTTTTTAAAAACAGATGCGCAAACCCGCGGAACGATTACAAATTTTTCTATTTTTAAAATTTTAAATCCCGAACGCCAATAGAAATGGACGCCTCAGCAGTCAAACCTGTCCAAACGTTTTTTTTTGTTTACGCATTTTTCTTTTGCATGTTTTGAAAAAAAGAATCGAAAGTCGAAAATTATTTTTTTATATACAAGCATCCAGTTCACGCGCAAACGCAAACATGATTGTCAGATTTTTAAACTTAATCAGACGTAAAAACTCTCAACATTTTTTCTTTCCAATGTTATTAAAAAGGTGAGAGATTAGAAAGTAGAAACAGTGTTTTTCTTATTCTAAAGCATATAAAACCTTGCAAACCACGGTATGCATTTAAACAGCAACAAACAATGCATACTGCTTTCCAAAGGTAAGCTCTTTTTGTTTTGAATCAATTTTCAATAATTATTACTATGTTCTGTTCGAAAAATTGTTTTGCTGGCCACACAGAATGTTTTTTATCAATCGAAAAAGTAGAAAATTTTAAAATATTATTTGAAAAATGTTTTCATCACAATATCGATTAACTTTTTAAAATATGAATTTTAAAAAATCCTCATTCGTTGTATGTGTATCATTAGGTATAAAAGATATTAACAATTAAAAATACAAAAAAATTAGCAGGGCTTCATTGCATTTTTTATCTATCAGAATAATTTTTCAAAGCTTGATTTACTGTTAAATAAACTCAATTAAATCGTAAGACTAATAGTTCAAAAAGTATAAGCAGTGCATTACAATGAATAGAAAATATGTTTAAAAAATGCTAATAGGAAATACCTCCACAAATTTATCTCCACAGTTTCTTAAGCTTTAAAGTACATTTTATATATTTTTTTAATATTCAGAGTACAACAGGTTCAATTGAAAACTTTAGCACAGTGTCTTCTTTTTATTCTAAGACTTTTTTCACCGTTTTCTAAATTCATTGCAGTGATTTAATGACAGAAACCTTATTAAATCATCATTAAGTGCTGTAAATTTTGACGGAACCGTTGGAATTATCCAATTGACATGTTCTTAAATAGAAAAACGTCACGCAATGATAGCAAAGTGCAAGTAATAATGTTAAACGCAATATAAACGTTAATAATTTCTGCAATTACATATAATCTGATGTGCAAAAAGTCAAAAAAAGCTTGATATATTTTTAAAAGACATAAGTTTTAAAAAGTTTTAGAGAGACTTAAGTTTCGAACGTATTGGTCAATAAACGAAAATAGTCATGTGTGTATAAATATGTATAAATTTTAGACAGTTTTTTTAGAACTGGAGGGTTTCTATTTTTAATTACAATTCCAGAAACACCATTAATTACTTTTCAATTTATTTTATATGTTTTTGACATTTAGATTTTTTTGAAATAAAAATAGGAAAACGCTGACGAACACAACTTGTAAATTGTAAAGTTTACAAAACTAAAAATACATTTTTAAATCAACAAAAATAAATTTCTAAATGTAAAAAAATTAAGGTTTTAAGTAGTAATTTTGATAAAAAACTAAAAACGCATCATAAATTTATACAAAATAAAATATAAATAAAGTTTTTTAAGATCGCTATGATTGCTACTTATTAAGAAGTATATGTTGATTGCCAAATATTTCAGAATAATGTACGTGTTTTTTCCAATTTTTTTTTAATTTGTCTAATCTGAAGACATAAAATTAATTTGCTTATTGATTATAAGGTGATTCGTTTTTTTTGACATACCTTGTGTAAAAAACCATCTTACAGGTTTTCTAAAGTCGTTGCCTTCAATTTAGTTTTATTGTTAAAACTTAAAAAAACAATTAGAAGCATTATAATTTATGTTCATTGGATTTGATTCATTTTATCCGCAACAAAGAAGAATGTCAGATTTTCTGCAATTTAAAATTCATTGTTTTTTACTATTGGAGATATTGTCGATATAAATATAAAATTAGTAGAAGCTGAAATTCCTCCACAAGGTATTAACTTAATGATGGTTTAAAATAGATGATTTATTAGAAGCAGTTCAAACGGAATTTTAGAAGAAAAATAAAAATAAAAAGTTTAAGGCAAGTTCTCAGGCGAATCCAACTTATAGGTTCTTACTTTACATAATTGTAAAATCGCAATTTTAAAACTTTACATATGCATTTTAATTAAAAATTTTCTGAGCAAATTTTGTTTTATTGAAATATTCTGATATTTTTTATTGCATCATAAAATATTGCATCTGATATAAAATCCAATTAGACACACGGGTATACGTTTTGCTTGGTTCATAATTTTTTAACCCTGATTCTAAAAAAAAAACACCCGTCCCGAATCGGAGTTCATAATGCACGATACACCAGTTACATACTTTTGTAGGATTTGTCACTTTTGATATTATTTATTAAAGTGGAGCGGTTCGGACCATTGTTCAGTAAATAAAAAAATAATAATGAATCATTGATACCCTTTCAAAAGCTTTTTTTTTCTGACTAGCTGGCAGCCTATTTTAAGTTATCGTTAAAGTTATATATTACAATCACGCATTTTTTAAGCTAATGTTAATATTGTTTATTTATAATTATAGTATAGTTTCTAGTACCTTTATTCAGTAAACGAGAGGACAACTCATTTTTAGTTTAATTATCCAAACGTTTGATTGCTAAAAAAACGTTATTTATGTATAAACTTTAATACAAAAATACGAACAAGTGTGATTCATTTTTGATTATAATTATAAAAAGAGGTTTGGGGACTTTAGAGCCGAGGGACTTTAGAGCCGGGACTTTAGAGCCGGACCTGGGGACTTTAGAGCCGCAGCAGGGACTTTAGAGCCGAAATGAAAAATGCGTTTGCAAACAATAGTAAAACAACATACATAAAAGTAATATTAAAACATTTACATAACAATTGGAGCTAATTATGCAATGCGGTAATCATTATGCGAGATAAATATGCTTCGGGTTTTCTATTGTATATATTTAAAAAATGACAGTGTACAAGGATTTGGCGGGAAAAGAAACTTATTAACTTCCAATTATTGATACACTTTGAGTGCTTTGATTTGTTTGATAAAAGATTTTTCATGTGAATATAGGGCATGGTTAAGGGTTAAGATTCACGGTTTTTGGTTTTTAAATTGAAACATTTGTTATGATAAATATCAAAAATGTTTTATTTTAAAAAATGTTGCAATAAAAATTTAAGACAAAAAACTATTATTTTTCCTAAGCCTAAGCGAAACCTACAAATCAAGATAAAAATCTAAAAAAAGCTATTGAAATTCCTTTACTTTACTGCTTAAATAAAAAAAATATTTATTTCGGAAGATATTATGCCGAAAATATTCTTTCCGGACACCAAAAGGTTTTAAAAGTATTGCAGAAAGCTTTCAAAACTTTTACAACTTAAAATTTGGCTAATTTCAGTGATATATTGTATGAAAATGGCGCAATTTAACCAACTTTGACAAAATTTCTTCGGCTCTAAAATTTTTTATGAATTTTCTGAACGCAAAAGTTACGTTACGGCTCCAAAGTCCCTTCAATACGGCTCTAAAGTCCCACACTGCGGCTCTAAAGACCCTCGGCTCTAAAGTCCCCTCGCTCCGGCTCTAAAGTCCCGTTACCTAAAAAGATCTTTTTTGCACTAATACCAAATGTGGATAATACCTTATGTTGAATAAACACGATGACATTTTTCGCTTCACTATTGACAAATTTTTCATCAAAATCATTTTATTTCAACAAACTACAGTACATGATGGCATTTTTCGCTTTATTTTTCATTATTTTCTCATCAAAATTATTGTTTTACATAGTAAATTAGCGGCCAAAATTAAGGCTTGGCCGCAATTATGTCAGTTACCTACAGTGTTGTTATTGCAATCGCCGACTCATTTAGCAACGCACAACTACAGGTTTCGAGTTTTTTTTATTTTTAATTAGAGGATATTAAAATTTAACGACAAACTAAGCACGGTGTCGGGAACACCTTTGACTTTCCAAAACGAGTTTCAAGTGTCTCCGAAAATTCTTTAAATGTCACTCCGGAAAAAATATTGCTGTCATTTTGCGAATTAAATTTTAGCGGTATCGATCGTTTTATTTCGCATGTGGTCATGGAGGATATTTGTACATTATACATAAGGAGGGATTAGTATTACACTTTGGTTATTCTGTATAATTCGGCTTTCATGAATACTCTTTCCAATGCCTTAGCTCACTGATGAGATAATAGTGCAAAAAAAGTATTAAAAGTGCCTAGCGCCTGTGCCTGATTCAATCGATTGGCGTTCACGATTAAATTCAATTAAATTCGATTAAATTTAATTAAAATCGATTAAATTAAATTAAATTTCACGATCAAGTATTCAGATGATTGGCGTTCACGGCTTAATTGGATCATAATTTTTTCAACAACGGGGAAAAACGCAGGAATAAAATTCATCGATTCCTAACGAAGACAATCCAAAAACATCCCAACAAAATAGTTTAAGTTAATAGGTTGTTTTTAGATCATATATTATTAGGAACTTCTACCGTAACAAAATTGTGAGATGGCGGTCCTGACGCGAAATAAAATGCCTAACAAATTAGATGCATTTATTATTATTTTTGAAACTTGAAATACTACAAACAATAAAAACATTTAATTTAAAAAAATTTTATGTATTTTCTATATCTATAATTTTGCCCACTGCATAGTATGGAGTAGTAAACAAGTATTATTATGCTAAAACATGGTAATCGTTTTCGTTGCGAGGTTCATCCTCTAGTATGTTTTTACTGCGACAAAAGAAATCCCAGAAAATACATTAAAAATAAACTTTTTTATTTATATAACTAACTAAAAACACTATATTTATTTCGCTCTTCGTATTTCCCATTTTAAATCCAACCCCTCTAAAAAATTCACTACTTAAAAAAACAGCAAATTAAGTTACTATGTTAATCCAACCATCCTGCGTCTCGCTGTAAACAAAAATCGAAAAGAAACCGCAAGAAGAAAAATTAAAATTTAAGTACACAATTAGCAATACGAACTAGTCGAAGCAATACTAACAC
>JASAMX010019813.1:0-22173 GCA_030248175.1 Microlaimidae sp. YZB2_3 | reverse complement strand
AGTTCAAAAAAACAATATGTTTTCCACCCAATATTATACGATTTTAATATTTATTTATTTTTCCTGTCTTTGTGTTCACGTGACAAAATATATTTTTTATTTATTTTTATTTATTTATTTTGAGAATCTTTTACTACAGAAAACGAAACAACTTGAGCTCCAACATTTTTTTTCCGCCAGTGCGTGATTTGTTTACACACGGAATTGCTGGCAAACGTTTTTAACCTATTGCATTTAACGTTTTATATTTAACTTTCTCAACCGTTTTTAATAAAATTAGTATTGTTATACTCAGTTTTAGCCGAGCAATCGATAATTTTGTAAAGTTAGCCTCTGCCTTTAAGGGAAGTCCCATACCCGCAAAGAAAACACATGTAATAAAAAAATAGTCACTAGCATTATTTTCTAATTTTCAAGCAAATAACTTATAGCATAAAAATAGGACAGCTCAAAAAACCTTAGCTCTGCCTTTCTATAAACTTGAGGCACTAAAAATAATAATACATCTAATTTTTTCAAATGTGTTGAGGTGTAAATATTTAAACCAAATTTCTTGAGATTTAAGGCTCAAGATAGTTTTGTCATATACAAATTCAAGTTTTTAGAAAGCCACAATATTTTTTTAAATATTGCTATGTTGGTGCAAACAAGTTCAAATATTAAGTTAGAAATAGTAGTGTTTTGTATTGAATGGATATTGGAATACAGGAATATCGTTTTGCGCAATATAGGAATTTTGATTCATAAAAAAGCTTCTTTAAAACAGCTTTAATGATAAGGTGCAATCATTTTATATAATCTGAGTTTTGCGGGTTTCAAAAAAAAACATGTTTTCCGCCCAATATTTGTAGTGTAATATTAAGGTTTGTTTACTAAAGGAAACAATAAGGGATCCAAAGTTTTTTTCTTCAATGCGTGGATTTGTTTTACACACCTGGCGAGCGGAATTTATCAGGAGTTGAAAACCAAAATACGTTTGTGAATAGGTTGTGAGAGGATATGGCTCTAATGAGCGGCAAAACTCGCCGAATTAGTTGTGAGCGAGATCCGTTCAATCAAACGAATTGAGCTCAACGGAGACATGATAGGGTGTCGTGAGTGAAAATGCATCACTTATTCTGGGGGACATTTTAGAAATAAGGTCTTCAATTAAGGCATTTGAATTTTTCGTCGTCATTTTTAGGTTTTTCTAGCGCTTATTACACTGATCCGCCGTAAAATTAGTACGGTTTCCGATTTATAGTGTCAGTGATTAATATCCACGCATCTTTTTGATCTCGGTCGATGGTTGCAGATCTACTCTTAGCATCGATGGCGTTTTTATACTGCCCGTATAGCTCAACTAGCCGCTTATCTTTTTTTGTATCAAATCGTGAGCTAGACATTCTTCACAAACTTGAAGAAGTCAAAAAACTTGAAAAAAAAAATATTAAAACTTGATCTTTGGAAATGCTTTTAATTTACTGTGTGATTGCACTAAAATTTTCTACTATTTTGATTTAATTAAGAAATTTTAAGTACATAAAATCCAAAAGGGATTTACTTATTTAAAGTTAGTTTCAAAAGGTTTTTTTTGTTCTAAGCAAGACCCAATGAATGTCAAATTTTTAATATAACGCATTTTTTGCACGTTTTTTGATAAAAAACGTGCGGAATTAAACATTAACCGCGCAAAAAACATGCGACTAAACACGCATAGTTCCAGCTAGAATTAGTCCTAGTCATAGCTCCTTCTTCGCATGCGCATAGCTCAAGCTATACGGCTATGACTAATTCAAGTCGGACTACTAGTTTTTAGTCGCAGAAATCTCCGACTTCTAGTCCTAGTCTCTAGTCATAGCTCTGCATAGGGGCCCTGAACGCCCTGCAATAAAAACTGTCCAGAGAGACCTTAAGGTACTGATGGAAAAATCAGCTGATTGAAACAAAATTGTCAACAACAGCAAATTTCTTCAAGGACATAGTGTTGTGATAACTACTTAAGTAGTTAACTACTTAACTACTTAACTACCATGATTTTGGCTAACTACTTAACTACCTACTTTCTTTTTTAAAAGTAGTTAACTACCTACTTAACTACCTACTTTCAAAAAATAAAGTATTTAATACAAGTAGTTAACTAACAAAGTAGGTAAAAAGTAGGCAGAAAGTAGTTAGCAAAGTAGGCAGAAAGTAGTTAGTGAAGTAAGCAGTCAAATATTCAGTGTTTTTACACAAACAATCAATATCTGCGGGGCGATATTACATAAAACTCATAGCTGTTTAAAACAAAATGTGACGACAACGTGTACAGTAATCTGCAGTAATTTGCACGCGCTGCGAGTCTTCAATAAAAATCGATATTTCGCCACTTAACAGTGATTTTATACACAAAATGCTTTATAGTTTATGAACCTAATTAAAATCGTTGAAGTTTTTAGATATATTTGCAAACTATAGCCCATCAGTACTGTTATACAATAAAGTGGGTAAACAATACAAAACTTTTTAAAATAAGTTTTCAAAATACGTCAACAAAATTTGTTAACTTAACATAATAAATTATTTTTTCTTGTAAACAACTTCTTGAATTTGAACTATTTTATATTATCTGTCCAGCCGTTATATAAATATTGCTAAACATAAAGAACTGGCAAAAACCGATAAATAAGGATATTGTTCATTATTAAAGGAATGACTAAGTGTTTTTTACATTAAAAATTTAATATTTCATTTCTACTAAGGCAAGTATATCTTTAGGTAAAGGACTAACTACTTAACTAACTACTTAACTACTTACTACTTAACTACCTAGTTTAAAAATTTCAAGTAGTTAACTACCTACTTACTACCTACTTGTAATTTTATTTAACTACTTAACTACCTACTTATAATTTTTAAAGTAGTTAACTACCTACTTAACTACCTACTTTGATTTTTGGTTAACTATCACAACACTACAAGGACATCCCCATTTTTCTGGAGTCTACATCTTACCAAGCTACACCCTCAATAAACGCAAACATATTTCAGCCCTGTACCATGAAAGATTCAATTTAGGAGCCAAAAGCTATTATGTTTTGCGTCAAGGCGGCTCACCTTCAAAAGAGTCCCGGCACAAAAGAGTCCTGAAAAAAATCGCAGCTGGCACAAAAGAGTCCTGGCACAAAAGAGTCCCGGCACAAAAGAGTCCTGGAGAAAATGCGTTCATGCGCCCAAGCGCTACGAGCGTTGAGGTCGGCACAAAAGAGTCCTGGCATGAAATCAATTTTTCACAGCTCTCATACAATGTTCACAGCTGTCTTCCAGTTTATGACGTATTTCAACACGTCGTTACTTTGACACAATGAGTCAAAAGCTTTGTAAAATACTCGTAACTGTGACTTTTTTAAATCTTAACATACAAATAATCCAAACAAAATAAGTCAGAGTCACCTTGATTTTATACTGATTGTGTCTCTTTGTCAAAGTAACGACGAACAGTTAATGTTAAGATTTTTAGCTTTAGCTTTAGCTAAAAATTCTTTTTTAAAGTTGCTAGTTTTTTTTTGGAAAACAAATGTTTATTCCAATAACTTCGCAATAGATTGTCCTTTGGGAAACAAGCTTCTTAAAATGTAAACAAACACGAAGGATAAAGCGTTTATTGATATCATGGTGAAATGTTTTGACAATTCACATTTGTCATCATCAGTCAACTAAAAATTATATATTTGTAAACACGACAAGAAATAATTTCAAAACTGTATGAATCATATAAATAATTAAGCCATATTACTGGATAAATAAAGAAAAGTAGGGAGAAAGTATAGATAAAATTTTATTTTGATTTATTTTTTATTTTTAAAAAATACTTGTAAACGAAGTAGGTAATAAAACAGAAAAAAAGGTTTTAGCAAGTTTTAGCAATTAAATATGTTGGATAGGATTAGTATGAGAAATTATTAAGGAAAACGTACAAAGAAAAACAACTAAAAATAGATGGCGTAAAATTACAATATGGTATAAAAATGAAACTATATGTAAGAACTGGGACAGTATAAATTAAACAATTAATTTGTATAATTACTAAAAAGCAAAAACATGAGGAAAAAAAACACATTTTGTATAAAACTTAAAAGTTTAAAGCGCGGACGGAATTATTTTTGGACGGAATTTTTTACAAGAACAAAAATGGAATATTTATAACATTTGGCTATAAAATATTATAAAACCACAATTTTTTTAGAAAAACGGCGAAAGAAACGATAAATTGTAGAAAAAATATTATAAACTTGTAAAACGAAGAAAATAAACAATTTATTGATAGGGTGATTACCATAAAACTGGAAAACTGTAAAGAAAGACACATTTATAATGAGGAACTTTGGATGTTGACTAATAAAATGAAAAACGGGGCGTGAAAAATTGAGTAAAAACATTAAAAAATGATAAAGCATAAGCATTACATACATTCTAAAGGAACCGAAGAATTTTTGTCGTTTAACTCTGGTTTATCCTGATTTATAAAGTATTTATTAACGCTATTTATTAACGCTTTAATATTTATTAACGCTTTAAAAAGCTTTAAGCGTTTTATTAACTAAATAATAAAAATACTTTAAAACATTAATTTTTTACCCCGAAATTCCTCACACAACCTTTTAAGAAGTTAATTAAAAAAAAAACAAATAAAAAACTGGAGAACAGAAACATTGTATGTTAGCTGTGAAAAATGGTTTTATGCAAGGACTCTTTTGTGCCGACCTCAGCGCTCGCAGCGCTTGGGCACATGAACGCATTTTTTCCAGGACTCTTTTGTGCCGGGACTCTTTTGTGCTGGACTCTTTTGTGCCAGCTGCGATTTTTTTCAGGACTCTTTTGTGCCGGGACTCTTTTGTGCCGGACCCCGTCAAGGCAATTCATCAAGTGATTAGATAGTGATGCCAAAACCTGTTTGTCCAAGCCTCAGACGCGCAGCCAATCTAAAAGTGCCAGATAGGTAGCTGGTTGCAAAGGTTGTGTAATTACTTTAACGCGCGCAGCTTAGGTAATAAATTTGATGAGTTAAACGCTAAACTTTTTAACAAAAACCTCGACCTAAAAGCAAACCAAACGTGGCTGCAACAGTTGCTCATTGGATAAAAAAAGACCCCCCATGAAGTAACCACTCAAATCAGGAGAATCTTACGTCCCTGATATCAGCCAATCAAAATACAGAAAATAAAAGATTTAAAGCAGAAATCAACTTTGGTTTGTGTTTTAGAACAAATCTTATTTTGTGATAAAAAAAAACAGTTGTTTTTGTAAAACTCTTGTCTCGATAAATTTTACTCAACAATGTTTTTAAACCAAAACCTAGGTTTTAGTAAGCCTTAACCAAAACATAAAAACCAAGCAAAACTTTTTATAAAGTATTTAATTATGTTTTGCTCAAGTTTAGGAAAACATTCTTATGCTTTAAAAAACTATCCAAATTGAGTAAAAACTGTCAAGTGAATTTGAATTTGCTCTGTTTTTTTAGGGATTATTAATTGTAATATTATTTTGTTTTAAATATTATATTTTTAATTTGATAAAATTAAAATTCATTAATGGAGGAACATTGGACAACAAAAATATCGGCTTAATTTTAAAAGGTAAATTTTCCTATTTTATTTATGCTATTTTTGCTGTAAAACGTACAAGTCTTTGACGAGTATTCCAATTCTCAAAGTTACTAATTTATTCATGTTCCGTTCCTGGATCTCAATATCACTATGACAGTTGGCGCTCAATAGCCGTTCTTGAGGTGGGTACAAGTCCCATCGTGTGCCAATTATCAGTTTGACCAATCACAAAGTGAAATACGCTTATAAAACTTGTATAACCCGAATCGGACACAAAGACATCATTTTTAAGGTTATTTTTGCAATTAAGGTCTTCTGTATAAAGTAATGAGCTCATTTAAGGCCAAAAATTGCTTATTTTTGGTATGTACAATCAGACTTGTGCACTGCCCACCCAGGGTTCTATTGGGGGGGGGGCAATTTCAATTTGGAGGGGGTAACCTTTTTTGAAAAATAAACAATAAAAACAATAAAACGGAGGGCAAACAGAACAGAAAAAAAAAGAAAAAGAGAAAAAAGAGAAAAAAAAGGGAAAAAGGAAAAAAGGAACAAAAAAAGCAAAAATAAGGTAAAAATAGGTCTAAAATAGCTTAAAATGCATTGAAATAAGCTAAAAAACGGCAAAAATTTTGCAATGATGGCGTTATTAATTCGTTGTGAAAAACCCAAATATCCCCAGAAATAAACAAGTTCTACAAAAAAATATTTTTGTAATCAAGCGATCAAGCGCTTTATGTTTATATACTTATTTAGATATTTTAATCAATATTTAAAATAATAAAATTATCTGGGTTTTTTGACATTGGTATTTCTGATACAATTACTGTAACTCCTTGACAAAATTGAAAACAGTTGTTTAAAAACGGTTACCCCACTTTATTATGTCTATTTAAAAAATAGACATGTTTTAGTTTTAATGATAGCATTAAATTAAAATAAAAAAAATATTGAATCTAATTAAGTGATATTTACGTTTTTGGGAATTTAAGTGAATTAGAGTAATACTTCTACATTTGTAAAATATTACCTGGGCAGGAAAAAGTAGGTTTTTTCTTTTGTGATAGGGAATTAATAATAATGTTATTGAAATTACAAAAACCTTGCGTTTTTCAAAGTTTTTGTGTAATAAAAAATGAATTATTTTTATTAATATCATGTTTTAAACATTTTTAGTAGTTTTTAAGAAATAAATAAGTAATAAAAAAGTAGGCTTAAAATTTCAAATATTTTTTGATTAAAAACTATTTTATAAGGTTTAAAACATAAAAAAAATAATTTTTTTTAGAATAAAAGTAACCTTCATAGAGCATTGTATTTTCTTAAGGCTTTGTATTTTAATTTAATTTTTTCCATGACGCTGGTCTGCTTTAAAAATAACGACTGGTATGAAAATAATGCTTTTTAGTAAGTTTAAAATAAATACTTAGTAAATGCATTATAGCTAAAAATTTAACAAATTTAAAAATGGGAAAATATTTAAATTTATTTTCTTAGTTTTTATTAACCAGTGTAATGAAAAATTTGTATCCATGGCAAAAACGAATTATTAATTTTGTGAGTAGGTAAATATTGATTCTGTCTGCAAAATATTGTGGGCTATTTAAAATGTTTTTAATATCTTTGGAACTTTATACTCTAAATTTTTAAAGTAAAAATTTTTTAAGGTTAAATTAAGACTGGGTTTTTTTCGCCGTCGCCTAGGCGCCAGCAGGCGCCTAGCCTTCAAATTTTAGGCACCAGCGCTAAAATCAAGGCGCCAAAAACATAAAAATTTTTTCCATGTCAATTAATGGGGCTAATATAATAGTTTTTTTCAGTACCATCTATATTTTTGGATGACTTTAAGGTCAAAATTTTGTTTTATACGCTTAAAATCTAAAAAAACTATTTTTTTCTTTTTTCAATGCTCAATTTCTAATTGCGTAAAATTTTGCCAAAGGATTATAATTTAACAAGAAAATATTGGCATAGACCTAGAAAATCATTAAATAATGTTGGGTTGGCTTGGCTGGTAAAGTTTTAATAGGAAGGTGTTTAAACCAATTATTGCTTGGTATTGTTGGTTCAAAATTTGTATATGGGTTTTTTAGACAGGTTGTTTACATTATTTTTTCTTTTTGTTTGCGTTAGACTTACTTCCATTTTAATTTTATTTTTTAATTCTAATTTTATAATTGTTGTTTGTTTGACAAGTTAAAATTTTAGTGGAGGATCTCCAATAAATTATTAAGCTAAAGTAAATAAAACTATTCATTTCATATCAATATAAAAAAAATAGTTTTTAAGCGAAACAGATAGAAACAGTTTTGTAAAATCCATAAAAAATTTTATGCAATTTTTTTTGATTTAAAGATAAATTCAATTCTTTCTTAAATTTTAAAAAATCTTGCAATATCCCAACAAATAATGATTTTATTAGAGGGTAATTTTAGGTTTTGATCAAAACAAAGCTTTATTAATTAGTTTTTTAAGATTATTACTGTAAACAAAAATATATAATATATCGAAAAATGTACAACTCTTATATAAAAAACTGCGGAAAAGTAGGTTATTATAATGAGCCTCTCCATTTAAATGGCAACTTCCATTATAATGGCATAGTAGTCATTTTAATTCGGCGAATTAAAATGGAGAGGAAGCTATTATAAAAACCATTTATTGATTTAGTTTCACTTCATATAAACTCACAAGTGTAATACTGTCCCAGCCACATGATTTTTAAGCTTCCTCTCCATTTGAAATTGACGAATTAAAATGGCTACCATGCCATTATAGTGGAATGTGTCGTTTAAATGGAGAGTCTCAGTATAATGGCCTACTTTTTTGTACTTTTTTATATAGGAGTTGCATATTTTTCCGTATATTATATATTTTTGCTTTAAATAGCATTTCCCGAGTTTAAAAAATATAATTAATTAGCAGCATTACCCTTATGCCACCAAAAAAAAAATAAATTATTAATAAGTGCAAAACAATTACGCGCTGAGCCAAGCAAAGCGCAAGAAAAATTTTAGAAATTGATCTTTTAAAACCTTAAAAAATTTGTTTCCTTTTTTGTCTATTTGTCTAAAAAAGCTATAAAAAATACGTGTCTAGTCTATCCAAAGATCTAGGCGCCAGCTGGCGCCTAGGTCCAAAATTTTAGGCGTCAGCAGGAAATTCTAAGCGCCAGTGGCGTCGATTTGGCATTAAAAAAACCTAGAATTAATATAATTTTTATCAAAATCTAAAATATTTTATACAAACAATTCTTGTTTTGATTTAGTTTTATTTTGTTCTGGATTCCCGATTTATTGCTTTTTATTTTTTTGGCTAGGCACTGTGTAAGCAAAATTTGCAGCAGTTGTATCAAGATTTAATTTTGAATAAATTAAAATGCGTATAAATTTATAGATTTAAAATGATTATAAATATAATTTAAAATAATTTTTAACTACAAATAGTCTCTGCATATTATAAGAAGTAAGGATTTTTAGAGTACGTCTCCCCCTGCGTTTTATTGCCCCTTCCATTTAAACAAATATTGCTTCCCCTGTGCACCCACATTTTGATATTTCCACCCCATTATAATCCCAAGGGATTGGCAGGGCACAGATCTGCTAATAAAACTTTTGTGTACACTAATAAATTTTTGTTTTAATCAACCATAATGTTAGCCATATATGCTTACAGCTAACCGATTACCAAGTTAGAAGATCATAATTATATTTGATTGTTTGTTTTATAAAATTGTTTTGTTTTTTTAAGCGGAATGTTTGACGGTCGACAACGCTACAATTGGGGTCGCGGCGGTGGTTGGTCGACAACGCTACAATTGGGGTCGCGGCGGTAGTTACAGCTGCGGTCGGAGCTAAAGCCCAATCCAAAGGTACTGGGAATGAACACCGGAAAGACGGGAAAAGCGCAAGGAGGGGAGCATAAAAAGTAAAAAAAGTGTTTTTTAAAATTTTTTCTAAAAAATTAAATAAAATGGTAAAATCACTACATGAAAATGTATTTTCTTATTGTAAACTCGAAAATAATTTACAGTTTTCAGACCTGTGCACTGCCCCCTTGAGGTTTTATTGGGGGGGCAATTCCAACATGAGGGGCATGGGGGGCAACTTTTTTGAAACAGGGGGGCAATAAAATGGGGGAGGGAAAGCAGGGGAGAAAGAAAAAAAAAGAGAAAAAAAAGAAAAAAAGAAGGGAAAAGGGGGGAAAAGTGACAAAAAAAGCAAAAACAAGGTAAAAATAGGTCTAAAATGGCTTAAAATACATTGAAATAGGCTAAAAACTGCAAAAAATTTGTGATGCTGGCTGGCGTGGCGTCATCATGGGTCAAAAATAGCGTCATAGTTTTAGGGTACTTTTTCATTTTTTGGCGGGGGGGGGGGGCAAATCCTCCAATAAAGCGGGAGGAGGGTTTGATTTCCAGACTGTGCACAGGTTTGAGTTTTATAGCCAGTAGTAACTGAATTAATTTTGGCCAGCCATTAATTTAGGCCACCCGCTGTAATTTTTGCTACACATAAAGTGATAATGAATGAAGTTATAAATGATATTATAACCAAAGCGTTTTTATGTGAGCTAGGAAAATGTTCTTGAAAGTCTAATATCAATATGTGATATTATATTTAAAAAAATTAATTTTTATGGTGTGAACCAAGACGATGTTCTAGAAGGTGAGGAGTGTTTTATATGAACCAAGATATTCGTGAAATATTTGAAAAATGTTATAGTTAGAATGCAGAAGTAAAGGAGAAGGGCAGAAATCAAAGAAAGTGGACAGGGGATCCCGGCTCCAGAAGTGGATTATTCCTTGCCTTCGCAGCCCCATCTAGGGAGAGTCTGGGGAAAAAGGAGGCAGAGGAAGATGAAAATGTGGTGCAAGGAACGCCAACTCAGGATGAGGTAAGTACACCTTTGACAGCTTTAAAATAATAAATGATATAATCAGACCTGTGCACTGCCCCCCGGATTTATTGGGGGGGCAATTTCAAAATGAGAGTGACGGGGGACAACTTTTTTGAAACAAGGGGGGCAAGCAGGAGAGAAAAAGAAAAAAAGAAGAAAAAAAGGGACAAAAAACAAAATTTAAGCAAAACTAGGTATGAAATGGCTTAAATGCATTAAAAAAGGCTAAAAACTGCAAAAGTTTAGAGAAAATGGCGTCTTACAAAGTAAAAAAATAGCGCCATAATTTTTGGGTACTTTTTCATTTTTGGGTGGGGGGTCACAGCGACAGGTCACAGTATTCTGGTGGTGGTGGCCAATTCAAGACTGTGCATAGATAGGTATGTATTATTAATCTTTACATTATTTATGATAAGAAATAACAGTAATTTGTTATAAGTATAAAGTATAATAATGGTGCCTCTATGGCAAAAGGGTGTAAGTTAATTTGGTTTGGTAAAAACCAATAAAAATGATGAATACTTGTGCCGATTATAGGTCATCTTCTTATCTTCATTTCCATATTTAGCGCGATTCTATTTGTACCTATTTGTAGTAGGCGTATCCAGGGAAAAAGCCAGGATTTTGGAAAGGGGGTGGTTGTACTCCATACAATTTTTTTAAAAGGGGGGGGGGTGTTGTCAAATTTTCAAAATACTGTAAAAAAGACATTAAAAAGGGTAAAAAAAATTTTGCGCTTCTCGCTAAGTGATTCTTTTTGCTGTTATTTGCATTGTTTTTTAAAGTTAAACTTGAAAAATTTTAGGTTTAAAAGGTATAACATTTAAAATTGTGCGACAGCATGAAAAAATTTTTAAAAAAATTTTCGTCTTTGATGAAATTAATTAAAAACATCATTTAAAATTTGTGAAAGGGATATAAACGTTGAGCGCTGAGCGTAGCGAAGCGCCAGAAAATTTTTTAATTTTGTTCTCTTAGGACCCCCAAATTTTTACCTCCGCCAGCTAATATTAGTTAGTTTTTAATTATTAAAATGTAAACGTAACGATTATTGTTGTAAAAACTACACTTTTTTCAGATGTATAAAACTAAATTTTAAATTATGTTAAAAAAATAATAATCTTCTTATATTTAACAACTTAAAAAAAATTTGTTAGAGTGTAAAATTACATAACAAATTATAAGCTAGTTAAGAACTGTACTCCTAGACTCATGGCTTTTAATGGCGTATAATGCATTTAGATGGTTTGGAGGCGCTTTTGTGCGAGAAGCGCTGCAAGAAGATGAAAGCCTGCAAGCAGCACAAGTGTGGCGCGCCCTGCTGCATTGAGCGGGAGCACCTATGTCTCCAGGTGTGTGGAAAGAAATTGAGCTGCGGCGCCCACGCCTGCAACCGCTTATGCCACAATTGAAAGTGCCCACCTTGCCTGCAAGCAAGTGAGTTGTTTTACGTTTTGTCTATTGTTAGGTTTAATTGTCATAGTTTTTCATTACTAAATTTTGTAAAACTGGCTCAACAATTTGTTTTTTGTAACTTTTTGCAACTTAAAACCTTACTTTTTAAAGATTTTTTACTTAAAAAACACATTTTTCTTAGTATCCATAAACACCAATACAGACCTGTGCACAGTACATGCCATGTGTGGAAATGCCACCCCCCCCCCGCTTTATTGGACGATTTTCCCCCCCCTCCCCCTTTTAAAAAAATTGTATGGAGTACAACCCCCTTTCCGAAATCCTGGTTACGCCCCTGGATACGTCTACTATAAATAGGTACAAATAGAATCGCACTAAATATGGAAATGAAGATATTAAGAAGATGACCTATAATTGCCACAAGTTTCATTTTAATTCATCTTTATTGGTTTTTACCAAACCAAGTTAACTTACACCCTTTTGCCATAGAGGCACCATTATTATACTTTATACTTATAACAAATTACTGTTATTTCTTATCATAAATAATGTAAAGATTAATAATACATACCTATCTATGCACAGTCTTGAATTGGCCACCACCACCAGAATACTGTGATCTGTCGCTGTGACCCCCCCCAAAAATGAAAATAGTCCCGCAAAAATTATGGCGCTATTTTTTTACTTTGTAAGACGCCATTTTCTCTAAACTTTTGCAGTTTTTAGCCTTTTTAATGCATTTAAGCCATTTCATACCTAGTTTTGCTTAAATTTTGTTTTTTGTCCCTTTTTTTCTTCTTTTTTTCTTTTTCTCTCCTGCTTGCCCCCCTTGTTTCAAAAAAGTTGTCCCCCGTCACTCTCATTTTGAAATTGCCCCCCCAATAAAATCCGGGGGGCAGTGACAGGTCCTCACTTATATCATTTATTATTTTAAAGCTGTCAAAGGTGTACTTACCTCATCCTGAGTTGGCGTTCCTTGCACCACATTTTCATCTTCCTCTGCCTCCTTTTCCCAGACTCTCTCCTAGATGGGCTTGCGAAGGCAAGGAATAATCCACTTCCTTGGAGCCGGGATCCCCTGTCCACTTTCTTTGATTTCTGCCCTTCTCCTTTACTTTCTGCATTCTAACTATAACATTTTTCAAATATTTCACGCAATATCTTGTTCATATAAAACGATCTCCTCACCTTCTAGAACATCGTCTTGGTTCACACCATAAAAATTAATTTTTTTAAATATAATATCACATATTGATATTAGACTTTCAAGAACATTTTCCTAGCTCACATAAAAACGCTTTGGTTATAATATCATTTATAACTTCATTCATTATCACTTTATGTGTAGCAAAAATTACAGCGGGTGGCCTAAATTAATGGCTGGCCAAAATTAATTCAGTTACTACTGGCTATAAAACTCAAACCTGTGCACAGTCTGGAACTCAAACCCTCCTCCCGCTTTATTGGAGGACTTGCCCCCCCCCCCCCTGCCAAAAAAAATGAAAAAGTACCCTAAAACTATGACTCTATTTTTGACTCATGATTACCCCACGCCTGCAAGCATCACAAATTTTTTGCAGTTTTTAGCCTATTTCAATGTATTTTAAGCCATTTTAGACCTATTTTTACCTTGTTTTTGCTTTTTTTGTCACTTTTTCCCCATTTCCCTTCTTTTTCTTTTTTTCTCTTTTTCTTTTCTCCTGCTTTCCCTCTATTTATCGCCCCCTGTTTCAAAAAAAAGTCGCCCCCATGCCCCTCATGTTGGAATTTGCTCTCTCAATAAAACCTCAAAAGGGCAGTGCACAGGTCTGAAAACTGTAAATTATTTTCGAGTTTACAGTAAGTAAAATACATTTTCATGTAGTGATTTTACCATTTTATTTAATTTTTTAGAAAAAATTTTAAAAAACACTTTTTTTACTTTTCATGCTTCTCTTCTTTGCGTTTTTCCCGTCTTTCCGGTGTTCATTCTGATACCTTTGCATTGGAACTTTAAAGCTCCGACCGCAGCTGTAACTACCGCCGCGACCCCAATTGTAGCGTTGTCTACGAAAACGACTGCGGCGACCCCAATTGTAGCGTTGCTCGACCGTCAAACATTTCGCTTAAAAAAACAAAACAATTTTATAAAACAAACAATCAAATATAATTATGATCTTCTAACTTGGTAATCGGTTAGCTGTAAGCATATATGGCTAACATTATGGTTGATTAAAACAAAAAATTATTAGTGTACACAAAAGTTTTATTAGCAGATCTGTGCCCTGCCAATCCCTTGGGATTATAATGGGGTGGAAATATCAAAATGTGGGTGCACAGGGGAAGCAATATTTGTTTAAATGGAAGGGGCAATAAAACGCAGGGGAGACGTACTCTAAACGTCCTTACTTCTTATAATATGCAGAGACTATTTGTAGTTAAAAATTATTTTAAATTATATTTATAATCATTTTAAATCTTTACATAATTAGACGCATTTGAATTTGTTTTTTTTTAACTGTTTCTAAAAATGCTGCAAATTTTGCTTACAAAGCGGGGAGCCAAAAAAATAAAAAGCAATAAATCGGGAATCCAGAACAAAATAAAACTTGAAATCAAAACAAGAATTGTTTGAATAAAAATATTTTAGATTTTGATAAAAATTATATTAATTCTAGGTTTTTTTAATGCCAAATCGACGCCACTGGCGCTTAGAATTTCCTGCCGACGCCTAAAAATTGCAACCTAGGCGCCAGCTGGCGCCTAGATCTTTGGATAGACTAGACACGTATTTTTATAGCTTTTTTAGACAAATAGACAAAAAAGGAAACACAATTTTTAAGATTTTAAAAGGCCAATTTCTAAAATTTTTCTTGTGCTTCGCTTGGCTTAGCGCGTGATTGTTTTGAACTTATTAATAATTTATTTTTTTTTTGGTGGCATAAGGGTAATGCTGCTAATTAATTATATTTTTTTAAACTCGGGAAATGCTATTTAAAGCAAAAATATATAATATACGGAAAAATATGCAACTCCTATATAAAAAAGTACAAAAAATATAGTCCATTTATACTGAGACTCTCCATTTAAACGACACATTCCACTATAATGGCATGGTAGCCATTTTAATTCGTCAATTTCAAATGGAGAGGAAGCTTAAAAATCATGTGGCTGGGACAGTATTACACTTGTGAGTTTATATGAAGTGAAACTAAATCAATAAATGGTTTTTATAATAGCTTCCTGTCTATTTTAATTCGCCCAATTAAAATGACTACTATGCCATTATAATGGAAGTTGCCATTTAAATGGAGAAGGTCGATTATAATAACCGACTTTTCCGCAGTTTTTTATATAAGAGTTGTACATTTTTCGATATATTATATATTTTTGTTTACAGTAATAATCTTAAAAAACTAATTAATAAAGCTTTGTTTTGATCAAAACCTAAAATTACCCTCTAATAAAATCATTATTTGTTGGGATATTGCAAGATTTTTTAAAATTTAAGAAAGAATTGAATTTATCTTTAAATCAAAAAATCTGCATAAAATCTTGATCCACAAACTGTTTTTATTTGTTTTGCTTAAATTATTTTTTTTAATATCAATATGAAACTAAAATTTCATTTACTTTAGCTAATACTGTTTAGAATTTTACACTAAAATTTTAACTTCTCAAACAAACAACAATTATAAAATTAGAATTAAAAAATAAAATTAAAATGGAAGTAAGTCTAACGCAAACAAAAAGAAAAAATAATGTAAACAACCTGTCTAAAAAACCCATATACAAATTTTGAACCAACAATACCAAGCAATAATTGGTTTAAACACCTTCCTATTAAAACTTTACAAGCCAAGCCAACCCAACATTATTTAATGATTTTCTAAGGTCTATGACAATATTTTCTTGTTAAATTATAATCCTTTGGCAAACTTTTACGCAATTAGAAATTGAGCATTGAAAAAAGAAAAAAATAGTTTTTTTAGATTTTAAGCGTATAAAACAAAATTTTGACCTTAAAGTCATCCAAAAATATAGATGGTACTGAAAAAAACTATTATATTAGCCCCATTAATTGACATGGAAAAAATTTTTATGTTTTTGGCGCCTTGATTTTAGCGCTGGTGCATAAAATTTGATGGCTAGGCGCCTGCTGGCGCCAAGGCGCTGGCGAAAAAAACCCACGTCTTAATTTAACCTTAAAAAAATTTTTACTTTAAAAATTTAGAGTATAAAGTTCCAAAGATATTAAAAAAAGATTTTAAATAGCCCACAATATTTTGCAGAGAGAATCAATATTTACCTACTCACAAAATTAATAATTCGTTTTTGCCATGGATACAAATTTTTCATTACACTGGTTAATAAAAACTAAGAAAATAAATTTAAATATTTTCCCATTTTTAAATTTGTTAAATTTTTAGCTATAATGCATTTACTAAGTATTTATTTTAAACTTACTAAAAAGCATTATTTTCATACCAGTCGTTATTTTTAAAGCAGACCAGCGTCATGGAAAAAATTAAATTAAAATACAAAGCCTTAAGAAAATACAATGCTCTATGAAGGTTACTTTTATTCTAAAAAAAAATTATTTTTATTAGTGGTTTTAACCTTATAAAATAGTTTTTAATCAAAAAATATTTGAAATTTTAAGCCTACTTTTTTATTACTTATTTATTTCTTAAAAACTACTAAAAATGTTTAAAACATGATATTAATAAAAATAATTCATTTTTTATTACACAAAAACTTTGAAAAAAGCAAGGTTTTTGTAATTTCAATAACATTATTATTAATTCCCTATCACAAAAGAAAAAACCTACTTTTTCCTGCCCAGGTAATATTTTACAAATGTAGAAGTATTACTCTAATTAACTTAATTTGCCAAAAACGTAGATATCACTTAATTAGATTCAATATTTTTTTTATTTTAATTTAATGCTATCATTGAAAACTCAAACATTTCTATTTTTTAAATAGACATAATAAAGTGGGGTAACCGTTTTTAAACAACTGTTTTCAATTTTGTCAAGGAGTTACAGTAATTGTATCAGAAATACCAATGTCAAAAAACCCAGATAATTTTATTATTTTAAATATTGATTAAAAAATATTAATAAAGTATATATAAACATAATGCGCATGATCGCTTTATTACAAAAATATTTTTTTGTAGAACTTGTTTATTTCTGGGGATATTTGGGTTTTTTCACAACGAATTAATAACGCCATCATTGCAAAATTTTTGCCGTTTTTTAGCTTATTTCAATGCATTTTAAGCTATTTTAGCCCTGCTTTTTACCTTATTTTTGCTTTTTTTGTTCCTCTTTTCCTTTTTCCCTTTTTTTTTCTCTTTTTCTCTTTTTCTTTTTTTTTCTGTTCTGTTTGCCCTCCGTTTTATTGTTTTTATTGTTTATTTTTCAAAAAAGGTTACCCCCTCCAAATTGAAATTGCCCCCCCCCCCACTATAACCCTGGGTGGGCAGTGCACAAGTCTGATTGTACATCCCAAAAATAAGCAATTTTTCACCTTAAATGAGCTCATTACTTTATACAGAAGACCTTAATTGCAAAAATAACCTTAAAAATGATGTCTTTGTGTCCGATTCGGGTTATACAAGTTTTATAAGCGTATTTCACTTTGTGATTGGTCAAACTGATAATTGGCACACGATGGGACTTGTACCCACCTCAAGAACGGCTATTGAGCGCCAACTGTCATAGTGATATTGAGATCCAGGAACGGAACATGAATAAATTAGTAACTTTGAGAATTGGAATACTCGTCAAAGACTTGTACGTTTTACAGCAAAAATAGCATAAATAAAATAGGAAAATTTACCTTTTAAAATTAAGCCGATATTTTTGTTGTCCAATGTTCCTCCATTAATGAATTTTAATTTTATCAAATTAAAAATATAATATTTAAAACAAAATAATATTACAATTAATAATCCCTAAAAAAACAGAGCAAATTCAAATTCACTTGACAGTTTTTACTCAATTTGGATAGTTTTTTAAAGCATAAGAATGTTTTCCTAAACTTGAGCAAAACATAATTAAATACTTTATAAAAAGTTTTGCTTGGTTTTTATGTTTTGGTTAAGGCTTACTAAAACCTAGGTTTTGGTTTAAAAACATTGTTGAGTAAAATTTATCGAGACAAGAGTTTTACAAAAACAACTGTTTTTTTTTATCACAAAATAAGATTTGTTCTAAAACACAAACCAAAGTTGATTTCTGCTTTAAATCTTTTATTTTCTGTATTTTGATTGGCTGATATCAGGGACGTAAGATTCTCCTGATTTGAGTGGTTACTTCATGGGGGGTCTTTTTTTATCCAATGAGCAACTGTTGCAGCCACGTTTGGTTTGCTTTTAGGTCGAGGTTTTTGTTAAAAAGTTTAACATTTTTAACTCATCAAATTTATTACCTAAGCTGCGCGCGTTAAAGTAATTACACAACCTTTGCAACCAGCTACCTATCTGGCACTTTTAGATTGGCTGCGCGTCTGAGGCTTGGACAAACAGGTTTTGGCATCACTATCTAATCACTTGATGAATTGCCTTGACGGGGTCCGGCACAAAAGAGTCCCGGCACAAAAGAGTCCTGAAAAAAATCGCAGCTGGCACAAAAGAGTCCAGCACAAAAGAGTCCCGGCACAAAAGAGTCCTGGAAAAAAATGCGTTCTGTGCCCAAGCGCTGCGAGCGCTGAGGTCGCCGCAAAAGAGTCCTTGCATAAAACCATTTTACACAGCTAACATACAATGTTTCTGTTCTCCAGTTTTTTATTTGTTTTTTTTTTAATTAACTTCTTAAAAGGTTGTGTGAGGAATTTAGGGGTAAAAAATTAATGTTTTAAAGTATTTTTATTATTTAGTTAATAAAACGCTTAAAGCTTTTTAAAGCGTTAATAAATATTAAAGCGCTGTAATGAAAATATCACTACGAGATGGAATCTATAAATCAGGATAAACCAGAGTTAAACGACAAAAATTCTTCGGTTCCTTTAGAATGTATGTAATGCTTATGCTTTATCATTTTTTAATGTTTTTACTCAATTTTTCACGCCCCATTTTTCATTTTATTAGTCAACATCCAAAGTTCCTCATTATAAATGTGTCTTTCTTTACAGTTTTCCAGTTTTATGGTAATCACATATCAATAAATTGTTTATTTTTTTCATTTTACAAGTTTATAATATTTTTTCTATAATTTATCGTTTCTTTCGCCGTTTTTCTAAAAAAAAATTGTGGTTTTATAATATTTTATAGCCAAACGTTATAAATATTCCATTTTTATTCTTGTAAAAAAATTCCGTCCAAAAATAATTCCGTCCGCGCTTTAAACTTTTAAGTTTTATACAAAATGTGTTTTTTTCCTCATGTTTTTGCTTTTTAGTAATTATACAAATTAATTGTTTAATTTATACTGTCCCAGTTCTTACATATAGTTTCATTTTTATACCATATTGTAATTTTACGCCATCTATTTTTAGTTGTTTTTCTTTGTACGTTTTCCTTAATAATTTCTTATACTAATCCTATCCAACATATTTAATTGCTAAAACTTGCTAAAACCTTTTTTTTCTGTTTTATTACCTACTTCGTTTACAAGTATTTTTTAAAAATAAAAAATAAATCAAAATAAAATTTTATCTATACTTACTCCCTACTTTTCCTTATTTATCCAGTAGTATGGCTTAATTATTTATATGATTCATACAGTTTTGAAATTATTTCTTGTCGTGTTTACAAATATATAATTTTTAGTTGACTGATGATGACAAGTGTGAATTGTCGAAACGTTTCACCATGATATCAATAAACGCTTTATCCTTCGTGTTTGTTTACATTTTAAGAAGCTTGTTTCCCAAAGGACAATCTATTGCGAAGTTATTGGAATAAACATTTGTTTTCCAAAAAAAAACTAGCAACTTTAAAAAAGAATTTTTAGCTAAAGCTAAAGCTAAAAATCTTAACATTAACTGTTCGTCGTTACTTTGACAAAGAGACACAATCAGTATAAAATCAAGGTGACTCTGACTTATTTTGTTTGGATTATTTGTATGTTAAGATTTAAAAAAGTCACAGTTACGAGTATTTTACAAAGCTTTTGACTCATTGTGTCAAAGTAACGACGTGTTGAAATACGTCATAAACTGGAAGACAGCTGTGAACATTGTATGAGAGCTGTGAAAAATTGATTTCATGCCAGGACTCTTTTGTGCCGACCTCAACGCTCGTAGCGCTTGGGCGCATGAACGCATTTTCTCCAGGACTCTTTTGTGCCGGGACTCTTTTGTGCCAGGACTCTTTTGTGCCAGCTGCGATTTTTTTCAGGACTCTTTTGTGCCGGGACTCTTTTGAAGGTGAGCCGCCTTGACGCAAAACATAATAGCTTTTGGCTCCTAAATTGAATCTTTCATGGTACAGGGCTGAAATATGTTTGCGTTTATTGAGGGTGTAGCTTGGTAAGATGTAGACTCCAGAAAAATGGGGATGTCCTTGTAGTGTTGTGATAGTTAACCAAAAATCAAAGTAGGTAGTTAAGTAGGTAGTTAACTACTTTAAAAATTATAAGTAGGTAGTTAAGTAGTTAAATAAAATTACAAGTAGGTAGTAAGTAGGTAGTTAACTACTTGAAATTTTTAAACTAGGTAGTTAAGTAGTAAGTAGTTAAGTAGTTAGTTAAGTAGTTAGTCCTTTACCTAAAGATATTCTTGCCTTAGTAGAAATGAAATATTAAATTTTTAATGTAAAAAACACTTAGTCATTCCTTTAATAATGAACAATATCCTTATTTATCGGTTTTTGCCAGTTCTTTATGTTTAGCAATATTTATATAACGGCTGGACAGATAATATAACATAGTTCAAATTCAAGAAGTTGTTTACAAGAAAAAATAATTTATTGTTAAGTTAACAAATTTTGCTGACGTATTTTGAAATCTTATTCTAAAAAGTTTTGTATTGTTTACCCACTTTATTGTATAACAGTACTGATGGGCTATAGTTCGCAAATATATCTAAAAACTTCAACGATTTTAATTAGTTTCATAAACTATAAAGCATTTTGTGTATAAAATCACTGTTAAGTGGCGAAATATCGATTTTTATTGAAGACTCGCAGCACGTGCAAATTACTGCAGATTACTGTACACGTTGTCGTCACATTTTGTTTCAAACAGCTATGAGTTTTATGTAATATCGCCCCGCAGATATTGATTGTTTGTGTAAAAACACTGAATATTTGACTGCTTACTTCACTAACTACTTTCTGCCTACTTTGCTAACTACTTTCTGCCTACTTTTTACCTACTTTGTTAGCTACTTGTATTAACTACTTTATTTTTTGAAAGTAGGTAGTTAGGTAGGTAGTTAACTACTTTTAAAAAAGAAAGTAGGTAGTTAAGTAGTTAGCTAAAATCATGGTAGTTAAGTAGTTAAGTAGTTAACTACTTAAGTAGTTATCACAACACTATGTCCTTGAAGAAATTTGCTGTTGTTGACAATTTTGTTTCAATCAGCTGATTTTTCCATCAGTACCTTAAGGTCTCTCTGGACAGTTTTTATTGCAGGGCGTTCAGGGCCCCTATGCAGAGCTATGACTAGAGACTAGGACTAGAAGTCGGAGATTTCTGCGACTAAAAACTAGTAGTCCGACTTGAATTAGTCATAGCCGTATAGCTTGAGCTATGCGCATGCGAAGAAGGAGCTATGACTAGGACTAATTCTAGCTGGAACTATGCGTGTTTAGTCGCATGTTTTTTGCGCGGTTAATGTTTAATTCCGCACGTTTTTTATCAAAAAACGTGCAAAAAATGCGTTATATTAAAAATTTGACATTCATTGGGTCTTGCTTAGAACAAAAAAAACCTTTTGAAACTAACTTTAAATAAGTAAATCCCTTTTGGATTTTATGTACTTAAAATTTCTTAATTAAATCAAAATAGTAGAAAATTTTAGTGCAATCACACAGTAAATTAAAAGCATTTCCAAAGATCAAGTTTTAATATTTTTTTTTTCAAGTTTTTTGACTTCTTCAAGTTTGTGAAGAATGTCTAGCTCACGATTTGATACAAAAAAAGATAAGCGGCTAGTTGAGCTATACGGGCAGTATAAAAACGCCATCGATGCTAAGAGTAGATCTGCAACCATCGACCGAGATCAAAAAGATGCGTGGATATTAATCACTGACACTATAAATCGGAAACCGTACTAATTTTACGGCGGATCAGTGTAATAAGCGCTAGAAAAACCTAAAAATGACGACGAAAAATTCAAATGCCTTAATTGAAGACCTTAT
>JASAMX010019811.1:0-16576 GCA_030248175.1 Microlaimidae sp. YZB2_3 | reverse complement strand
TGTGTGTGCATATGAAAAGATGTTGCGTTGTGTGTATTTGTGTTTTGCATAGCGGGCAGTTTGGTGATGTGTATTGTGTGGGATTGATATTGTTTCTTTTGGTTTACCCCACATTGTTGCTGTGACTGCATTTATGATTTTGAGCGTTTCGCGTGTTTTGCTGTGTGTATTTGCAATGTGTGTGTTGAATGTGAGCTTAGGGTCAAAAGTGAGCCCCAAGATTTTTGGATTTTTAGTTGTGATGAGTGTTGTGTTGTTTATTTGTAGTGATAGTTGTGTGTTGTACTCTGCAGGGTCTGGTGTGAATAGTGTGGATGTTGTCTGTCCATGTTTTTATTGCGTGTAAGTATGGTTATGTATTTGTTGTTGTGCTATATGGTGGTTTGGGTGTGATGCAAATATTGTTGTGATGTTGTCTGCATATGTTATGATGTGTACGTTTGGTGGTGGTGCTGGAATGTCTGCAGTGTAGGTGTTGAATAGTGTGGGTGATAAACAGGAGCCTTGTGGGACTCTTGTTTTTATGAATTTTTATTTTGATTTGTGATTGTTGTATGTGGTTTATGCTTTGCGGCCTTTGATGTAATTGTTTATGAATTTTGTAAATGTTGTTGGTACTTGTGTTTGTGCAAGTTTGTGTATGAGTGTGTGGGGAATGACAATGTTGAAAGCTTTGGACATGTCCAGTGCTATAACAACTGTGCAGTGTGGTGGTTTTGGTTTGTTTAATCCTGCTGCTATGTGAGTGTGAAGTGTTTGTAATTCTGTGTATGTGGGGTGTTGTTTTTTGAAGTTGTGTTGGTGTGTTGTGTTGTGTTTGGTAAGTTGCTTGTGATGTATGGCAGTATGATTTTTTGCAAGTTTTTGCGAGTATGGGTATGAGTGAAATGGGCCTGAATTATAGGTGGCCAACCTCTTGGATTTTGGGGGCTATAAATTTTAGGTGGAATGTCCGGCAAGATCCAAATTTTGAGTGGGGGGTGTACCCAATATTTCCGCGCTGCCTTAAAATGGGCTTAAAACGTGTAAAAAAACGTAAAACAAGCTTATAAATGCTTTAAAACTGTAAAGACCTTATTGCAACTTATAAATTTTTTTATTTTTTAATTATTTTAATAATTACGTAATAATAGAATAGTAATATTATTGTCTTGATCATAAAGTCAAGTATCACAAACTTTTGAACCAAATGGGCGCGCGGGGGGGGGGGCGGGGGGTCGAGGGGGGGGTGGGTCTTTTTTCCCCTTGTTCCTCCCTTCTTTTTCCCCCCCTTTGTGTCGGTCCACACCCCCGGGTGCTTTGATTTTTGACCTCTAGGGGGGTCACACCCCAGGGCGTTTTTTTTTTGAAAAAAAACACCCCGGGGTGCTTGGGGTCTTCAAGTCTTTAGGGGGGGTTAGGGGGGTGCTACCGAATTTTTCAAAAAAAGCGTAAAAACATCATCATAATTATGCAGGTACCTTTTTTGTTGTATTATTTGCTTCAGGGTTAAATAATTGTCAGTTTTCTTCTATTTTCTAGTTAAATAAAACGATTAGTAATTATTTATAATCAATATTTATATGGTTAGTCAGTAGTAACAGTAGGTTTTGTTGTACAACTTTGGTCAAGAAGCAATAAACTGTTTCATGTTGTTTAAAATGGCGGCAGCCCACCATCAATAAATATTTTAATTTTTTTTCTTCCTACATTGTCAGTCAAGCAACAAATGTTTATATGGTTTATGTTTTATGGTGTAATTGTTGTATGTTGGTTAAATTTTATATAAAACAATAGTGTTATAAAACAATAAAACAATAAATTAGTGTCGCTTTAGCTGTACAGTGAGTGCCGTGCCGTCATTTTACCTTAAAATAAAAAAACTAAGAAAATATAAACTGTTAGGGGGGTGTAGCCAGGGTGGAGATGAAGTGGTAGGGGGAGGGTTAGCCAGTTCCAAATCCCTTTGGTAGGGGGGGTTTGCCCGGTCTGGATATGGTTGATGGGGGGGAGGGGTCAAAAATGGACCTTAGGGGGGATAGGTGTCAGAGGCCGTAGGGGGGGGGGCTGCCACCCCCCTACCACTCCCCCATTGGTGAGATGCAAGGGCTATAGTGTCTAATATCAAGTAAAAGCAAAGATGGGGTGTGGGAGCCGCTGGCTTATTTGAGTGACCTTAGCCCGCGCGTTTATATAAAGCAGAGGCCAGTGCGGCTAAACTGACCAGCTGGGGCAGACAGCAACTGCTTTATAGCCACTTACTGCATGCCTATTGAACAGCGTAGCGTATTTCATTTTATATTAATAAATAGCGTCCCTTTTTATTTGTTGTTTGTAATAATAAGCATGTTTATTTATAAAGTAATTTTTAAAATGTTGTTTGTAATATCAAGCGTTTTATTTATTTTAAAATCCTTTTAACAATTTTGTAATAGGCGTGTTTATTTATAAAGAAATTTTAAAAATTTGTTTTTGAATGGCGTCAATTATTTTGCTTATTAACAAACAGCGTCAGTTTTTATTTGTTGTTTGTAATAAAAAACGTGTTTATTTATAACCGTGTATTTATAAAGAAATTTTTATGTTTTTAATATTTTTTAAAATTTTTTTAACAATTTCAGTTCTAAGCTTATTTCAATGCATCTTAAGCCATTTTAGATCTATTTTTTACTTTATAACGCTTTTTTCTCCCTTTTCCTTCTTTTTTCTCCTTTTTTTTCTTTCTCCTCTGCTTGCCCCCCCCTCTCCCCGTTTTATTGTCCCCCATGCCCCTCGTTTTGGAATTGCTCCCCCAATAAAACCCTGGGGGAGGGCAGTGCAGATATTATAAAATATTTAAAGTTTTCTAATTTTTTAAAATTCATGGAAACAATTTTTGGGAATTAAAAACATCCAAAATCATATCATCATCATTTTCTGATTGTTTTAAAATTTTCTGTATTTGAAATTTGGAATTTTTTTAGATCAGTTGCAAAACCATTTAAAGGTGCAGTTTTTTAAATGATCAAATTTGTGATTAGTCATCATAAAATATTTAAAATTTCCTGATCTTTTTAAGCTTCGCGGAAATCATATTTGGAAATTAAAAACACAAAATATCATATCATAAAATATGTAAAATTTTCTGATAATTTTAAAATATTTGCTGAAATATTGGGAATATTTTTAGATCATTTGCAAAACGATTTAAAGGTGCAGTTCTTTCAATGATCATAGATTTGTGATTTTTCAACTTTCACTAGTAAAACCGATTTAAAAAACCTAACCAGGTTCTCAATTTTATTATGATTTTATTGGTTTTCCAAAATAATTTAATCCTATATTCTGATGTGTTTAAAACTAGATTTTTGGAAAGCTAAGAACACGAGGATTTTTTCCATCAATTGTGCACGCGCGTAAAAAATGAGTAAATAAAACGCGACTTTTTTAGGCAAATTTTCTGTCCGTAACAAAATAATAATTTACAATATTTGACCGAAATTAAAAAAACGATTTAAAAAACTAACCAGATTCTGAATTATATTATTATTTTTATTGGTTTTCCAAAATAATCTTAATTTTTTTCATGTGTTTAAAACTAGATTTTTGGAAAGCTAAAAACACAAGGATTTTTTAATTGATTGCGTGTAAAAAAATAATAAACAAAACGCGATACTTTTTTAGGCAAATTTTCTGTACCTAACAAAATAATTTACAATATTTGACCAAAATTAAAAAACCGATTTAAAAAAATAACCGCGTTCTCAATTATATCATTATTTTATTGGTTTTCCAAAAGAATCTTAAGTTTTTTGATGTGTTTAAAACTACATTTTTTGAAAGCTAGGAACACAAGGATTTTTTTAATTGATTGCGCATAAAAAATGAATAAACAAAACGCAATACTTTTTTAGGCAAATTTTTTGTTGTAACAAAATAATTTACAATATTTGACCAAAATTAAATACAAGTTCAAATAACTTTGAGCAAAAAACCTTTTTTAACAAAAAAAAATATTTATAAAAATATGCAATAAAAGTTTTTTAAAAAAAATCACATACATAGCAAATTAAACGCTGGTTTAGGCTTGAGCAATAACACAAAAAAATACACAAATTGATGTTTTATTTTAATAAACTCAATAAATTATTTATTTTAAAATTAAAAAAAAAACATTTTTTAAGCATAAAATTGTCATAATATTTTAATATTTGTTTTCAAAATTTTATTTTTTAATTTAATTGGATGCAGATTGAATAGTTTAAATTAAGAAATTGTCTTGATTTTTTTTATTTGTGTAAAACTGGTAAAGATATTTTAAGAAAGCTAAGAATATGAGAATTTTTTAGTGGATTGCACACATGCGTAAAAAAGCCTAATCAAAAAGGAGATTTTTCTTAAATTGCAAAAGCAAAGCTGTTATTCCATATGAAAGATCATAAGTACTTTTTTTGATGCCTTTTAAATTATTTTGATTTAATTTGATGGAAACAAAACCTTGATCGCCAAAAACTTAAATTTAAATAGTTTAATTTTGACCAGTAAATAAGTGAATAAATAAGCGACAGGACAGTCTCGCGACACAACGGTTCTGTGAGATGACGGTCCTCAGAAGCAAAAGGTACAACACAATGGTCCCAGGAATGAAAAGGGGTATGACACAATGGTCCTGAAAGAATGCATTGGCAATGCTACTGTTGCAACGTTGAGAAAAACAATATTTTACAACATTAAAAAGCGTGCAAACCAATTAAATTAGACCAAATAAAATAGACAAAAGATTTTAAAAATTTTACCATCTTAAGTTAAAGATAATTTGGAATACAGTTTTATGCATTCTTGTGTACTCTTTAAAGTTGAATTTTTATTTTGATATAAGATTTTAAAATTTGATTTATCCTCTTTAAACAAACTAAATCTTTTTTGCATTGATTTTTTTATATTTGTGAAACTTGTAAAAAGCTTTTTGGAAAGCTAAGAATGGGGGAATTTTTTTAGATTGGATTGCACACGTGCGTAATAAAACACTAATCAAAAACGCAATGTTTTTAAATTGTACAAGCAAAGTTCTTATTCAATAAATCAACCTCAAAGATCATTTATTATTTATTTTGCGTTAAAATACCGAACGATTTTGAAAAGTGCAGATTTTAAAATGATAAGGAAGGTTTGTGATAGGAAGGTTTGTGATCACTCCTTTTTGCTGGTAAAACCGATTTTAAAAAACTCCCCTTGTTCTCAATTTTTAAAAAATAAATTAATTTATCTAATTCATCTTATGATCTTCTACATTTTCTGATTATTTTTAAATTTGCGGAAATTGTATCCATTTGACCAACACATGATTTTATTAAATATCTAGCTAAGAACGTGTATTATACAAAACAAGAGAACAAACTGTTTCAGTTACTAAAATAAATAAAACATATAGATACTACAATAAGTTTAAATTATTTCAAAAATATTTGAGTTTTAAGAGCCGCTTTCTCTATGGATTCAAAATCGCCATTCCAAGCTGTCAGATTGATAGTCTTAGATTTCACTCAAAATAATATACAGGGACATAACCAGGAGGGGGGTAGGGGGCGGCCGCCCCCTCCCACCCCTTCCCCCCCAAAACGGTCAGATAGGGGGAAAATAATGATAGTGGTTGGGCGGGGGGGGGCCGCCCCTCCCCAAAATGGTCGCCAGATAGTGAAATTTGAGGGTTTTCAGAGGCTAAAAATTCAAAATTTTCTAGCGCCTCGCTACGCTTGACGCCAAAATAATTTTAGTACCACAATTGCCCCCCAAAACCAAAAAATTTTTTCCGCTTCGCTTCACTCAGTGGTCACTTTCTATAGTATACATACATATATCTCGCTATTCATCTTGCCTAATGCTAATGCTATTTCAAAGTTAGTGCAATATTTTTCTAAGTAATAAGTACTACACAGAAATTAAAAGAACAATCATATTGATTGATATATGTACCTCCCCCACCTAAATTTTCCAGCCGCCTATAGCATTGGCTCAGATTTTTTCATGTAGATAGCTAACCTAAAAAACATGGAATCGAGATGCTGCTCATGTCTAGGTTTTTTTATGCCAAATCGACGCCACTGGCACCTAGAATTTTCCGCTGGCGCCTAAAATTTTGGATCTAGGCGCCAGTCTGGCGCCTAGATTTTTGGCCATAAACGTATTTTTTAACCGTTTTTTTTTAGTCAACCAGACAAAAAAGAACACAAAATATTTAAGGTTTCAAAAGACAAATTTTCAAAAATTTTTCTTCCGCTTCGCTTCGCTCAGCGCGTATTGTTTTAGTTTATCTACAATTTAATCCTTTTTTATGATATATATAAATAATATATAATGTAAAGATTTAGGTAAAAGTTCTAACTGGTTACATTTTTTAATTAAAAAAACCCATTTAACAGTAAAATTCTAAAAACACCTATTTTATGTTTGATCTTGATGATGTTTATCTGTTTTGATTAAAACCTGAAAATAACTTCTGAGAAAATCTTTTTTTGCTTGCACGGATATTGCAAGAATTTTCAAAGTGTTAAAAAGAATTTGGAATTTCTCCCCCCCGTTTTAACACCAAAATGTTGGGGGTCAAGCTGTCTGTAGTGCACATGTCTGTAGAGCTATGGAGCAATCCACGTCCACAAGCAATTCACGGCCCACCTATGGTTGTACTAATTGTGTGAATAATAAAAAAAGCTATGCTAGAGATTGTTTAGTAAAAATTTTTTTGTAAACTAAAATTTTTCAAAACTTATTAAAGGCAATTAAAAAAATTGTAAAAATGCGAATAAAATAATTAAAACATTTAAGCTTAAATAAGCTTGAGATCAAATATTTTAAGGAAGGAACTCCAAAGCTCCCTCCGCTATAAGTGGCGGGGGCTCCGTCCGGAGCATGATGTGGGAGGGTAGGAACATCACTAGTCTTTATGTTTTCTTGTTACATTATATAATTCTTAAACAAAATTTTACGCATTTCAAGTTGAGTATTGAGATGGGCAAAATGAGTCGTTTTTTAAAATTAATTGTACTACTATACAACACGAAACGTTTGACTACAAAAGCCATCTAAAAATATGCATATAATGAAAAAAACTAATAATATGTGGCCTTTTTGTGAAAATAAAAAAAATATGTTATTGGCGCCTAGATTTCTGGGCTGGCGCCTAAAGTTTGGAGGCTAGGCGCCAGCTGGAGCCTAGGCGCTGACGAAAAAAAATCCAGGGCTCATGTGCTTTGGTTTACAATGTGGGTGGGTCTGAAATGTCTCTAAATTCTTTTTTTTCAAATCCAGGCTCTGCCAATGTGTGCTAATGTAATTTTTAACTAAGAAAACATGTTTTTACCGCTAAAAACACTAGATAATACGTTATTAGGCCAAAAACAGTGTATTATAAAGCTTTATCTACGTTTATCCCTGCTTTTTTAACATTTTCGAAAATTAAGGGGGGCTCCCCCCCCCCAAATTTCGGGGGGGGGGAAGGGGGCGGAGCCCCTGCCCCTGAAATTTTTTTGTACTACAATCCCCCCCAAAAAAAAATAAAACCCTGGCTACGTCCCTGAAAATATATGTGATAATATTTCAGATCATGTGGATGTGGACTAAGATGAGGCCATTTTAGCTCAAATTAACCAACCCGTGTGTCTGTGGTACCCCCTTAAAGTTGGTACGATCGAATTTTTTTGAAAAAAAAAATGATTTTTTTGATTGACAACAAAATCTTAGTTTATTGTTTTCCAGTTAAATAATATTCTTATATGTAAAATTGTTTAAATTTTTCAAAAATAAACTTTATTTTGATAAATTTTTAGTTTTTACTGTTTTACTATGCACACAATGTTTTATTTGTTTACCTATAATAATAGTTGACATTGGACAGAATTCTGAAGCAACTTGAGCCCAACCGCCAGGAGCTGCGCACAGGTCCACAACAACCTGAGATTTTTGCAAAAATTCATATTTTCTGTTTAATTGCACAAGTTTAAAGCTGGCTCGTGATCTGTAGCCTAAAATTCCAAAAAAATGGTTTCCTTCTTCTGAAATACTATTATCAGGAACATTTACAGCTATAAATAGTTATAATTATTTTTCACTAAACATACAACTAATTGCCAAAACATGGCTTACATACTTAATTGGAACTTCTGGGTTGTTGGGTTAAATGAACTGCGTATGGCTAGATAGATGACATAACGATCTATCCAGTCATACGCAGGTGATTGTTGGCGGGAAAGTGCAGCGGGTGGCCGACAGTAAGCGTGGAGAAGTTTGTCGGGTTTCCTACATACTTAATTGGAACTTCTGGTTAAATGAACGGAGTAAAATCATAAAATTATTTTGTTAGGATACATTATACATATTAATTTTAATGTGAACTGGAATTCTAGGGGAATAAACGAATGTAGCTACTCACCCCCAGCAGGGTATGCCCTTCTCTGGTAGTTGCATTTTGCTTTTTCTTTTAAAGAAAAATATCTCCCTAAATAAGGGTAGGTCCATAGGTAAGAAAGGGGGGAAGGGTGGGATCTACCCCCCTAGCCTCGACCCTTCCCTACACGAAAATCTAGGGGGCCCCCTTCCCCCAAATTTTTGAATTTTTTACCCCTGACCGCCCTCTAGAATTTAAAATCTGATCCCCTCTCCCTCCCCCCTCGGGAAAACTTTAGGTACTTTTTTAATACTAAATTTTCTTCCAAAAACGTAAATTTTTAACACATATTCATGTTTTACACCTATTTTACACCAGAATACAGGGACGTAACCAGGGGGTGAAGGGGCGGCGGCCGCCCCCCCCCCCCGAAACGGTCGGACAGGGGAAAAATAAGGATAGTGGTTGGGCGGGATGGAGCGGCCGCCGCGCCCCCCCCCCCCCGAAATGGTTACCAGATATAAAATTTGGGGGTTTTCAGAGGCTACAAATTAAAAATTTTCTAGCGCCTCGCTAATCGCTCAGTGCCAAACTATAAAATAATTTTAGTACCCCAATTGATCGCCACAAACCAAAAAATTTTTCCGCTTCGCTTCACTCAGCGGTCACTTTCTATAGTATACATACATATATCTCGCTATTTATCTTGCCTAATGCTAATGTTATTTCAAAGTTAGTACAATATTTTTATAAGTTATAAGTAATACACAGAAAGCAAAAAAAAAACAATCATATTGGTTGATTTATGTACCTCCCTCCTCCCCTCCTAATTCTTCCAGCCGCCAATAACATTGGCTCGGATTTTTTTCATATAGGTAGGTAGGTACCATAAAAAACATGGAGTCGAGATGCTGCTCATGTGTTTGGTTTACAATGTGAGTGTAGCCAAGGAGTCTGAAAGGTCTCTAAACATACATGGGCACGGGGAAGGTTGGGGGGAGGGTTAACCCCCCCAAATTCTGAGAAGGGGGGTTTAACGTTAACCACCCCACTCAGAAGTGGGGGGGAGAAAAAGTTAACCCCCCCCATTTTGGAAAAATGAAGAAAAAAATGTCTTCAAATTGACTTCTAACTACTTTCAAACTTAAGTTTTGAGGTCAAAATGAATGTTTTAAGCAATAAAAAGCTTAAAAATGCAATAAAAAGGGCTTTTTGAGCTAACATTACCGTTTTTACCTATTTTTCCTTCAAAATCGAAAAACGATATGGGTAAAATGCACTCCAGAAAAAAAACGATATGGGTATTTTCAGTGGCGTGCCCAGGGGGGGCCGGGGGGCGGCCGCCCCCCCCCCCCCCCCGAAATCCGGCAAAGCCGGATTTTTTCATGGGGGGACCCTTACGTTTTTTGAATTTTGGGAGAGAAAATTTTTTTCTTAAATATTAATACAGAAACTTTCCTAATGCCTTCCAAAAGCATATTAATAGTAAAAAAACCAAATTTTCCCCGCTTCACGGGTAGTTTAAATTGACAGTTTATCTCAGTTTTTCAATTTCAAATCGATTTTGCCGCTCAATAGTTAAGGCATACATGTTAAATAAAACTACTATAAACACTATTAACCTTTTATTAACGTTTTAAACACATGTTTTAAATGGATAGGAATAAAAAAACCTTAAATTTTGTTTTAATTATCTTCTGGAATTAAAATTTCTAGTATATTTTAGCGCCTTAAATTAAAAATTTTCTCCCCGGGGGATATTCTGCCCCCCAGACTACTCTGACAAAGGACTCCGCCCCTTGACCCCGCTGGGGGCTCTCGCCCCCCAGACCCCCCCTCAGGGTTAGTATGTACCCCCCCCATACCGCCTCTCCCGAAATGAAATCCTGGGCACGCCACTGGGTATTTTGCGTTTCTCGGATTTTAACCCCCCCCCCCCTAATTTGGGGTTTGTTTAACCCCCCACTCCGGACCAACTTGCCCATGTATGTCTCTAAATTCTTTTTTTGTGAAATCCAGGCTCTGCCGACGTGTGCTAATGTACTTTTTAACTGAGAAAACATTTTTTTACCGCTAAAAACATTAGATAATAGGTTATTAGGCCAAAAACAGTGTATTATATAGCTTTATCTGCGTTTATCCCTGCTTTTTTAACGTTTTTGAAAATTAAGGTGGGGGCTCCGCCCCTTCCCCTAAAATGAAACTCTGAATACGTCCCTGCCAGAATATTGCTTTTTATTCAATAAAATGTAGTATTATCTTATAAAAAACAATTATTAAAGTTATTGGTTTAAAAACTGTTTTGCTTTGGACACAAGACCTCACATTACCTCCTCTAGAATTTAAAATTTTGCACCCTGGCCCCGGGTCGACCCCCCCCTTCTTAAAAAGCTAGGGGGATCCAGACCCCCCTGGGACCCCTCTCCTAGAATTCAAAATTCGATTTACCCCAGGTAACAACCCTGCCACCCCCCCAGCTGCGCAAACCGTTCTCACCTATGGATAGGTCCAGCAGCAATGGCAATGATTGCGGGGTTATACATACCTTTTCCCAAAAAAATCCTAAAACTCAACGCCTTCTTTCCTGATCCCTTCCCCCAAAACAAATTTAGGGGTACCCCGGACACCAGAATGATTTAAAAAATAATAAGGTTTCTGCGTCTAATATGTGTTGTGCTTATGTTTTGTCTTGTGTGCGTATGTAACTTTTGAATTGGTCAAATTGATAATTGGCACCCATATGAAACTTGCACCTTTTCATCTAACTACAGGAGCACTTTCACGAACTCCCACATCGCCTGGAACAAACTTCTTTAAATAGATAGATAACATATTACTACCAGACCACCTATAGCCGGAACCCTTGGTGCTCTTATTGGGTGCACAAAATTTTTAAAACCGCGGATCAGGGAGAAATTTGGAAATATGTTAGCCTTGGTGCCAAGAAACCCAAATATCATAATTGAAATCTATAGATTTTATTTAAAAAGTAATGAGTACAGGAAAGATTATACCCGAACCCGATCCCTCAACTTTGAAGGTAACACCAAAAGCTTTGGGGAGGGGTCTCCTGCATCCCCCAAGTACCTCAATTTAAGTTATATTTATATAATTTATAAGTTATATTTAATTACCAGTTTCCTTGGCGAGATGATAGTATTTGTCTTTTCTTTGTTTTCCAACTTTTGTTTTCTTTCCCATCACACTGTTAAATTTTTGCTGAATTATTTACACCTGTTTTTTTGTTTTTAAAAAACTGTAGTTCTTTGGTGTCACAAAAGAATTCCGTCACAAAAATTACCATGACAGTTTTTTCAGCAGTATTTCTGCTAAGGTGTTATTTACTTTTTTCTAAGCCTAGACCAAACCTAAAAACCAAGGTAAAACTTTCTGATAATAAATATTTAATTGCGAATTCTTGAAAATGCTCTATTTGAAGAAGATACAAAGTTAGAAAAAACTTCCTTGCAAAAGTTTTTTTGACAAAATAACCCTTCCATGAAAGAAACTTCGTAAAAATTGTAAAATAGTTTGTGATATTAAATGTTTGCAATAATAGTTTGTAATAATGCAACTTCGCAAAATAAAGAGAAGGGATTTTACAAACGGGTCTAAGAGAGTGGATCAGACTAAACAATGCAACATAACACAACATAATTGTTGTACTATTGTTAACAATAGTACTTCATTGTCAAAATAGATCAGAAAGACATCCTTAAATCAAAAATGTTTCATTTTTGTTTCCACTACTATTTATTCATATTTGTTGTTTCTTTTTTTAGATGAGCAACAGAAAACTAAAAATAGTTCTTTAATTAGAAAAATTAAACTCCAAAAACACTTTTAATTATTTGGTACAATTATATGTATTATGTTTTGTTTTATAAAATTTAAACCTGTATGTTGTCAATTAAAAAATCAATTTCTGCATAAATTAAATCAAAGAGTAGCTAAGACACTTTCCTACTTGTTAAATCTGTATTCAAATTGTGTCCGCTCACGGCCAATTCCAAAAATTATAAAATTATAAAAATAAAAAATATAAAACTATAAAATAATAAATTATGAATATTAAAATCGAAATCAAAAAATGCGATTATAACAAATTTCCGTTTGACCTTTTAAGCTCTTAAAAATATTTAAATTTAACGATAATAGTACGAAAAAAGTAGCCCATGTCGGTCAAAACCGACTAATATAAAATTTATTCAACAAACGGTGGGTGATCTTTTTAGCTTCTTCTAGCAAGGACTACACTAAGCTTGGAATGTATTGCAGCTCTCACCGGAAAAATTTTGGTATCAGGAGATTAGATCGTCAACAATAGATCGTTGGAGATTAGATCGTCGAACACTAGATCGTTGGAGATTAGATTTGTGAGACAATAGATCGTTGGAGATTAGATCGTTGCAAGAAAACAAAACACTGCAAAAAACATAATTGTTTAAAAATCATTATTTTTTGAAAACCAGTTGATTATAAAGCAAATTTTATTAAAAAATTCGATCAAATTACATTTTTGGTAGATTTTTTGCTGATTGATTTAAAGGCACTTTTTTCATTAATTAGTGATTTGATGTTGTATTTTTTTCTTTTAAAAGACGAGTATGTTAATTAAATAAAGACATCAATTTGATAATAATAATAATAATGGAAAACTTATTTAGTTTTAAAAAAATTTTCTTCTTCATTATTGCTGGTTGGAAATAAACCAAATTTAAAACATTTATTTTTTAATAATTTAAAAATTTTATAAATATTTATGCGGTTCTTAACTGATTCTTACGATACATGCATTTCTGACTGTAATTATTTTTAATATGTGTTTTTGTTAATTCAGAAATGCAATGTTCATATTTTTCTTCTCATTATTGTTTTATGAAGTGACGATTTTTATCATTACAAACTACTGTATATAATTTTTTAAAGCGAACAACTTGAATTTAGCGTTGAAGAACTTTACATTATAGTTATTTTACCCTAATCGGGATGGTTTGTAACAAATTTGTCGAAAATTTTAGTAGTTTTTCTACATTTTAACTTATCAGCTGCATATATAATTTTTGAATAATGAAATCGAATAGGACCCAAGAATTGTGCATTATACCTATATATTACCCAAATGAGCGTAATTTAAAAATTGTCTTCTTTCATGTAGTAGGGTAGGTGACTTAATTTCGGCCACTTTTTATTGGATAAGTTTTTTCTGGTTTTTCCAATCGACACAAAATTTGCTCTAAAAATCAAACAATAGCTATTTTCGTTATTCCTCCAGTACTAAATTTTAAAATTTCTGTTACACTTAAAGATCAGTGAAGGTTTAAACTGTTTTATTATAATGCCGAAATTAAGGCGCGAGCCATCAATTTCGGCCACCTAGAAAAAGCTGGCTATAACTATTACCAAAACAAACAATAAAAATTTTTAAAGGTTGCAAATTTATCCTTAGGTAATCTTCTTGGTATGTACAAATAACTTAATTTTTTTCCGTTTGCAAACTTTAATAGTTAGTTATTAGCAAGACTTTAAATAATTATGTCTAAACCTTAAAAAACAAGTTTATTTTTAGTTGAATTTTTTTTGGCTTAAAAAACGGCAAAAAAAGTCAAACGAGCGAAAAAAATTCTTTATAAATATGGTATATTTGAATACAGCAAAAAACGGCAGGTTTTTCACCTTAATTTTAAGGTGGCCGAAATTAACGGAATCTTAAAATGCGCAGTTAGTTAAACGCATTGCAAAGTGATTTTAAAGAAAATACTAAAACATGAAAATTAACAATTTGAGCCTTAAATAGAAGATATTTTGAGATTATATAGTGCTTTATTCTAAATTTGATGCAGTTTAAACACTCTAATTTGGTGGTAAAATTAAGGCCTGACCGAAATTAAGTCAGATACCCTATTGCAGATGTGTGCACGGTCTGGAATTCCCCCCTCCTTCGCTTAACTAGAGGATTTGCTCCCCCCCGTTTTATTGCCTCCCCCCCGTTTTGTTCCCCCACCCAAAAATGAAAAAGTATCCTAAAATTATGGCGCCATTTTTGACCTTTTATGACGCCATCATCGAGAAATCTTTGCAGTTTTTAGTCTATTTTAATGCATTTTAAGCCATTTTAGATCCATTTTTACCTTAATTTCGCTTTTTTTGTCCCTTTTAGATGGAAATGCGAGACAACGGTCCTGGGAGGAGAAAGGTACGACTATCTAAAAGTTCCAAAAGAATGCGTTTGCACTCCAGAACTCTGCTTTTTTAATGAGCGATTTCAAGTTATTTATGTTTAAAATTATTTTATCTGCATTTTTAGGTTTATGTTTATGGTTTTAAATAAGTTTTAAACAAAATTATGTTTACAAAAATTTTCAACAAAATATATGGTATTGCTCTTTAATTATATAAAATTAGTACAAAAATAAAGGCAGAGTTCCGGAGTTCAGAAAAGTAAAGCTCTGGGAAACATCCATCACCACATAGTAAAAACCTATTCATCCAAAATCTGATGTTTGAGTTTACTTCAATAATTTTTGATTTCATACATTGTAGTTTTTGTTCTTGTTTTGAACAAGAGTAAGTTCTTCTATATAGAATTTAGTTTTGTTTAGTCCCTTGTTTTGTCCTTGGAAAATGAGGATTGTTTAAAAGTATATTTATATTACATGCTTGGTTTTAAAACAAAATTTAAGCAACACTTTAAAATTTAATGGCAATAGCACGTAAAAAAACACTAATTTTTGTATTCAATATGTAACATTGTTTCTAGCTGTAAAATACACATTATTTATTCAGGAGGACCATTGTATCCTAGGTCCCTCATGTTGCACTCAAAGGTGAGCTCAGTTCTGGAAACTAGAAGAAGTGGTTACCCAGGGTAAATTGCATTTTTAATTCTAGGGTGGGGGTCCTAGAGGAGGGGAGGGGGTCCAGAGGGAGAGAAGAGAGGAGGAGGGGGTCCAGACCCCCCTAGGTTTTTAGGTGCTCAATGCGAGGTGCAAATCTAGAGGGGGGTTAGGTATCTGTAGCAAAATAGTTTTAAACCATAATAACTTTAATTGTTCTTTTTATAAGATAATACCATATTTTATTGAATAAGAAGCGATATTAAGGTACACAAAGGACATAAAACATTAATTTGTGTTAAAAATTCACGTTTTTGAAAAAAAAAATTAAGAAAAAAAGCACAATTTTTCTCAAAGGGCAAAAGAGGGGGTTAGATTTCATATTCTAGAGGAGGGTCAGGGGTAAAAACATTAAAAATTTTGTGAGGAGGGGGCCCTCCAGATTTTCAGGGGGGAGGGACAAAATTTTAAACCTAGGGTAGGGAGTAAACCTCTCCCCTTTCCCTTTTTCTTGCCTATGGTGGCACCTTGAGTCGTCCTGTCTAGGACCGTTATATTGCGGGACTGTTGTTTCATAAATACTTATAATATGTCTACAATGTTTGTTTTATGAAGTAACGGATTTTACTCTTCTATAGCAATACGTCATGTTTGTCATGTACTTGGTTAAGATTAGTATTGTAAGACAAATATGGGTTACTTCATAAAACAAACATTGTAGACATATTATAAGTATTTATGAAACAACAGTCCCGCAATATAACGGTCCTAGACAGGACGACTCAAGGTGCCACCATAGGCAAGAAAAAGGGAAAGGGGAGAGGTTTACTCCCTACCCTAGCTTTAAAATTTTACCCCTCTCCCCTGAAAATCTAGAGGGCCCCCCTCCCCACAAATTTTCTAATGTTTTTACCCCTGACCCCCCTCTAGACTATGAAATCTGACCCCCATCTTTTGCCCTTTGAGAAAAAGGTGTTTTTTTATATTAAATTTTCTTTCAAAAACGTAAATTTTTAACACAATTTCATGTTTTATGCCCTTTGTTTATCAAAATATCGCTTCTTATTCAATAAAATATGGTATTATCTTATAAAAAGAACAATTATTAAAGTTATTATGGTTTAAAACTATTTTGCTACAGATACCCAACCCCCCTGACACCCCTCTAGATTTGCACCTCGCATTGAGCACCTAAAAACCTAGGGGGGTCTGGACCCCCTCCTCCTCTCTTCTCTCCCTCTGGACCCCCTCCCCTCCTCTAGGAGCTCCACCCTAGAATTGAAAATGCAATTTACCCTGGGTGAAACCACTTCTCCTAGTTTCCAGAACCGAGCTCACCTATGGGTAACATGGGACCTAGGATACAATGGTCCTCCTGAATAAATAATGTGTATTTTACAGC
>JASAMX010019810.1:0-12325 GCA_030248175.1 Microlaimidae sp. YZB2_3 | reverse complement strand
GGGATGTTGGTTGTCTTGGCTTGTTTGTACAATCCTTATTGTTGCCAAAAGGCTGTTATTGTGCGGTTGGGGAGTTTTTTATTTGTCTATTTTTCAATTTTTTTATTCTGAGGTTTATAAATCGAATAACAAGGACCTAAAATGAAAAAAGTGCTTCCTAAGAAAGTTGCGTAATTCCTTCTTCTTTCTAATGAGCCCATGTTTATTTTTGATCAATCAGTAACGAATGAGGAATATCGTTTTTATAAATGGAGCGTTGGAATAATAATAATAATAATAAGAAGAAGAAGAAGAAGGTTCTGAATTTCAAAATTTACCCACGTTCTCTAATTATGGTTGGCGCGGCGCCACGGGGCTAAATCGCCCCGTGGCGCTCCCGCGCCACCCATGATGTTTATTTTTGATCAATCAGTAACGAATGAGGAATATCGTTTTTAAGAATGGAGCGTTGGAATAATAATAATAATAATAAGAAGAAGAAGAAGAAGAAGGTTCTGAATTTCAAAATTTACCCACGTTCTCTAATTATGCTTGGCGCGGCGCCACGGGGCTAAATCGCCCCGTGGCGCTCCCGCGCCACCCATGATAAAAAATGCGGGAAAAATTTATTGTCAGCCGTATGGCTGACACGGGCTACTTGTATACTAAATGTTTGTCTTTCATCAAATTTTTGACTGCGATTGGCTGTGAATGATAAATATGGTTTTGTGTGAATGATAAATATGGTTTTGTTAAATATGATGATAAATATCATCATCTTGGAATTTCAGCGATTTTTAAAACCATTAATTTACACTTCCTGATTGTAATCGTCTATCGAAATTCAACTTATGCGTCTCAGGCACGGAATGTAAATCGCGTCTTGCTACTCTGTGTGTAAGAAGAAAGTAGGCGAATATTAGCGCAATGTATAATTGGGACTACGTAGGACAGGTCTGCGTTTTTTTGATTTACATTTCTGATTCGTATATATAGGCAGACCTGTGCTCAGCCCCCTTGGGATTTTATTGGGGGGGGGGGCAATTCCAAAACGGGCGGGAAGCAACTTTTTTGGAACGGAGGGAAGCAATAAAACAGGGGGCAAGCAGGGGAGAAAGAAAAAAAAAGGAAAAAAAGAAAGGAAAAGGGACAAAAATAGTAAAATAAGGTAAAAATGGGTCTAAAATGGCTTAAAATACATTGAAATAGGCTAAAAACTGTGAAAAATTCACGATGATGGCATCATCATAGGTCAAAAATGGCGTCATAATTTTAGGGTACTTTTTTATTTTTTGGCGGGGGGTGGGCAAATCCTCCAATAAAGCGGAGGGGCATTTCCAGACCGTACACAGGTTTGTATAGGCTAGTTACACTAAATCTCAATCTCTTGTTTAAGTTCCCGGGGCAGTGCGCAGCAGGAAATCATCTTGTGATGTTTTGCCTCACCCACGATAAATAATAACAAAGGTGGATAATCTAATAAAGGTATGTCACAGCGGTCTGTAGCAGCGTGCATCATAAAATCCAATTCGGGCCGCACGTCCGGCCAAAAGCCGCATGTCCGGCCAAAAGCCGCACGTCCGGCCAAAAGCCGCACGTCCGGCCAAAAGCCGCATGTCCGGCCAAAAGCCGCACGTCCGGCCAAAAGCCGCATGTCCGGCCAAAAGCCGCACGTCCGGCCAAAAGCCATGTTTGCCAAACTGAATACGGCCAAAAGACGCATGTCCGGCCAAAAGCCGCACGTCCGGCCAAAAGCCGCATGTCCAGCCAAAAGCCGCACTTCAGGCCACAAGCCGCATGTCCGGCCAAAAGCCGCACGTCCGGCCAAAAGCCGCATGACCGGCCAAAAGCCGCACGTCCGGCCAAAAGTCGCACGTCCGGCCAAAAGCCGCACGTCCGGCCAAAAGCCGCATGTCCGGCCAAAAGCCGCACGTCCGGCCAAAAGCCGCATGTCCGGCCAAAAGCCGCACGTCCGGCCAAAAGCCGCACGTCCGGCCAAAAGCCGAATGTCCGGCCAAAAGCCGCACGTCCGGCCAAAAGCCGCACGTCCGGCCAAAAGCCGCATGTCCGGCCAAAAGCCGCACGTCTCGGCCAAAAGCCGCACGTCCGGCCAAAAGCCGCAAGTCCGGCCGAAAGCCGCATGTCCAGGCCAAAAGCCGCATGTCCGGCCAAAAGCCGCAAGTCCGGCCAAAAGCCGAAAGTCCGGCCAAAAGCCGCACGTCCGGCCAAAAGCCGCACGTCCGGCCAAAAGCCGCACGTCCGGCCAAAAGCCGCACGTCCGGCCAAAAGCCCCACGTCCGGCCAAAAGCCGCACGTCAGGCCGAAAGCCGCATGTTCCGGCCAAAAGCCGCACGTCCGGCCAAAAACCGCACGACCGGCCAATATCCGCATGTCCTGCCAATAGCCGCATGTCCGGCCAAAAGCCGCACGTCCGGCCAAAAGCCGCATGTCCGGCCAAAAGCCGCATGTCCGGCCAAAAGCCGCACGTCCGGCCAAAAGCCGCATGTCCGGCCAAAAGCCGCACGTCTGGCCAAAAGCCGCATGTCCGGCCAAAAGCCGCACGTCCGGCCAAAAGCCGCACGTCCGGCCAAAAGCCGCATGTCCGGCCAAAAGCCGCACGTCGGGCCAAAAGCCGCATGTCCGGCCAAAAGCCGCACGTCCGGCCAAAAGCCGCATGTCCGGCCAAAAGCCGCACGTCCGGCCAATAGCCGCACGTCCGACCAAAAGCCGCACGTCCGGCCAAAAGCCGCATGTCCGGCCAAAAGCCGCACGTCCGGCCAAAAGCCGCATGTCCGGCCAAAAGCCGCACGTCCGGCCAAAAGCCGCACGTCCGGCCAAAAGCCGATGTCCGGCCAAAAGCCGCACGTCCGGCCAAACGCCGCATGTCCGTCCAAACGCCGCTGGTCCGGCCAAAAGACGCCTGTCCGTCCAAAAGCCGCACGTCCGGCCAAAAGCCGCATGTCCGGCCAAAAGCCGCAGGTCAGGCCAAAGGCCGCAGGTCCGGCCAAAAGCCACATGTCCGGCCAAAAGCCGCACGTCCGGCCAAAAGCCGCCAATGTCCGGCACCAAAAAGCCGCACGTCCGGCCAAAAGCCGCATGTCCGGCCAAAAGCCGCACGTCCGGCCAAAAGCCGCACGTCCGGCCAAAAGCCGCATGTCCGGCCAAAAGCCGCACGTCCGGCCAAAAGCCGCACGTCCGGCCAAAAGCCGCATGTCCGGCCAAAAGCCGCACGTCCGGCCAAAAGCCGCATGTCCGGCCAAAAAGCCGCATGTCCGGCCAAAAGCCGCATGTCCGGCCAAAAGCCGCATGTCCGGCCAAAAGCCGCACGTCCGGCCAAAAGCCGCACGTCCGGCCAAAAGCCGCATGTCCGGCCAAAAACCGCACGTCCGGCCAAAAGCCGCACGTCCGGCCAAAAGCCGCCTCCCTTGTGGGCCGCCAAAAGCCGCCTCCCTTAACTCCCGCGGACGTGCGGCTTGTGGCCGGACATGCGGCTTTTGGCCGGACGTCCGGCTTAAGCGCTTGGCCGGACGCGGGGCTTTTGGCCGGACACGCGGCTTTTTAGCCGGACGTGCGGCTTTTGGCCGGACATGCGGCCCGAATTGGATTTTATGATGCACGCTGCTACAGACCGCTGTGACATACCTTTATTAGATTATCCACCTTTGATAATAATAATAATTTTTTTGTTTGTAGCTTTTGTTGGTTTTGCGTCCGATATTATTTTTACTTTTTATATTTTTTATATAGTTGTGGTGAGGTAGGGTTTTGTAAAATGTCTGGTTATATTGATGATCATCCGAATATAGATGACATAAGACATGAATCAGTTAAAAAGGTTGGATTTATTATTAAAATTTAGGAAAAAATGCTTAGGATACATACGTGTTTTGAAACAAAAAAATTTGAACCTAAATGTACTACAATATGTTAGCGGTAGCAGAGTGCTTGCACCTTTTTTGCATTTAAAACCTTTTAAAACGATATTTTGTTTTGTTTTCCTCTTATGTTTCAGCAATTTACTCATATTTTTAAATTCTTTCTATTGTCTAAATATAATTTTTTACATACTTGTTTGTATGAAAAGGGAAGAAAATATTTGTGCACAATTTCGTGTCATATTATTTTGTGTTTTTTCCACACATTTTTAAACAAAACTAAAAATTCTTTCATTTCTGGCTGTATTGTTTGTTTGTTTTTTTTTTTTAAATCGTAACAGTAATATCTTTTGTGTTTTATATTTATTTTTTACAAATAAATACAAAATTTTGTCGTTTTTTAACTAGTTTTGACCGTATTTTGCGAAAGAAAAATGGGCTAAATATGGGCTTCAAGGGGGTTAACTTTGTGTCAAAACTATACTAGGAAATAAATCAATACCACACTGATACATTATTTGATGAGCAATTTTATCATCATTATTCTTGCTTTTACACAGCATTTCTGTTTTGTCTAATTTGACTTTTTGCCTGAGTTTAAATTGCTACAATAAGTTATTGAAACTTAATCAGCATGACAAAATGTCTTTGAAAACACGGGTTTTAAAACATTTATCTATCGTGACAACCACCGTCACGAAGGGACCCATTCGTCTGCTGGTTGTGATTGGGACGGTAATTTTGGTTAAACACAAGTATTAAGAAATTGTGTGCGGTGATCTTTTTATCCATCTTTAACCCTTTGGGTTTTTTTCTTTCAAAATCCGCTGCATATCCGCAAAAAGGATTCCACGTCAGTGCTGCTCAATATTAAATTCCCCGTCAGGCCCAGCCTTCCGCCACGCCCAGCATTGAGCAGTGGTGAGGCGGAATCTCTTCTGCGGATATGAAGCGGAAAAAATCCCAAAGGTTGGTATTAGTGCAGTATAACACCTCCAGTGAGATAAAGAAAATCTTGCATTCACATATATGTATTTATTTAAGGCGGATGACTATGGCGATTGGCGCTCATCAGCCGATTTCAAGATATTAAAAAGAGAGTCCAGGAAGCTCCATACAAAATCGACTTTTTTCACTGTTTTCACTTTTAATTTTAAGCGTATTTGCGTTTATATTATGTGTTTTTTTGGTTAACAAATAAAATTTGACAAGAATACATGAAAATTAATAAATATTCTTGCTTTTGTGCAGTTTTTAATGTTTATAAAAAGTAACTGTAAAGGATAGAACTATGGTGAAGGGGCCGTAAAATAAACCTATCCAGTAAAAGGCGTTTGCTATTCTCAGTAATAGTAATTTCAGTAATTCTCAGGATTGGGGAACCTAGATCCTGGAGTCCTTAGATCCTTGGCAGATGGCGTCAAAATTAAACAGCCTAAGCCTAAATCTAACCCTAAACCTAGAAATCGGTCGGTGTCGGTAGACGGTGTCGGTGTACTTTCCAGTTTGCTTCGAAATGGCGCCACGCAAAGGCAAGGATCTAACGACTCCAGGATCTAAATTCTCGTTACCATTCTCAGTAACGGCTTCAGATTCTCATATTTTACTTTTACAGCTGTTTCCTTGTTTTTTTAGGTTTTGTTTAGGCTTAGGAACACGTAAGCTTAGGCTTTAGGAAGAGGGATATGGTTGTTTTTTAAGGTTTTTTAGGCTTAGATATGGCGATTGGCGCTCATAAGTTGTTTTCAAGATATTAAAGAGAGAGTCCGGGAAGCTCCATACAAAATTGACTTTTTTCACTTCTAATTTTAAGCGTATTCGCGTTTATATTATGTGTTTTTTTGGTTATCAAATAAAAATATATATTTTTGTGCAGTTTTTAATGTTTATAAAATGTAACTGTAAAGGATCGGACTATGGTGAGAGGGTCGTAAAATAAACCTATCCAGTAAAAGGTATTAATTGATTTTATTAATTAAAAAGTAGTTCCAAATGTTTGGACGTTTAACTAATAAATAAAAATGAAATTTTTTGCTCAAAAAGTGTCTTGTTGTTTTTATGAGGCTTGGGTTGTTTTTGTTAGGCTTAGGTTTTGCTTAGGCTCAGGATTTGAAAAAAATCTTTCTAAAGCTATGGTCAAAAATCGGTAAAAATCGCAGTTTTGTAATTGTATGGGGGATTTTGAACTCCTCTTTTAATATCTCGAGAACGGGTTATAATTATCAAGCTAATATTCAGATTTGGTACCATCAATAACAAATATTATAATGCAAAATTTCAGTTGCTGCATTAAATAGAATTTTAAAATTGATTTTTCAATGTTTATAGAAGTAGGGTTGTTTTCTGTCCATACTGGGGTGTCCATTGGTTTGCAACAAACTATAAATTACAACAAAAAACTGCGGACAAGTCTAAAGTTTAAATGTGTGTCCTTAAAAATCCATATTTAAAAAAAAACTTCCTTCTAAAACCATGGTCAAAAATTGATAAAAATTGCAATTTTGTATGGGGGATTTTGAACTCCCCCTTTAATATCTCAAGAACAGCTATCAAGCGCCAATTATCATGGTGATATTCAGATGCGGCACCATCAATAACATATATTTTTGTGCAAAATTTTAGTGAACGTTGTGGAGGTGTTATACTGCACTTTTACCCAAAGGTTTTATATAGCACAATATTTTCTATTAATTCTTGAAATTTTTATTGGAATTGTCGAAATAATTATTTTAACGTACATAAATGTTTATGTTTAGGTGGTTGTTGTTATAAAAAATCGGAATTCACAAAAATAGGCACTCAGTTATAATTGTGTAAAATTTTTGTTCGCTTTAATTTTTCTTTTGCACAAAACCAAAAACAATTGGCCAAACATTTTTCACGCTTTTTACATAGCTTGAAATAAGAGTTTCAAACTTAAAGTCGATTAATGGAAAACCTTAAACTTAAACAAAAACCTTTTAAAATTTTGATAAATACAGGCAATCAAAAAAATTAAATGATAGATCATTTCTTTGTGTTTTTATGCTGTAATAATTACTACAAACAATTTGTTTTGGGTTTTTTGATGGTTTCAGTTCAAATTTTTGTGTGTTTGCAGAAAACAATCAATCAATCAGGTGCGTCTTTGGAAAGTTTGCAATCAGTTTTTTGTTTGGTTGACAAAGTGGGCAGTCTAAATGAGTTGCAAAAATATTCTACTAACCAGTCGTATGATCAGCCCCTTGATACACGTAAGCAAGAATATATAACACAAGAGAATGTCCGACTGTACACTAAATTTTTGACCAAAATTTTGCGAGAAAAGTCGCACTTTTGATTTCGTGTGCGACTTTTCTCGCAAAAATCCGCCATTTTCTGCTAGTTTTTCCGCGCTGCGATTTTTAACACAGTGTTAGTTTTCTCGCAGTGGGAACTGCGACTTCTTTCGCACTCTATGCTGCTTTATTCGCACTGCGATTATTTTCGCACTGCCAGCCTGGCCGCGCAACAAAAAATACAGACGCTGGTAGTCATTTTTACTGGAGTAAAACATTTCGAAACTTGTTTTATTTAATTTTAAAACGTTGGAAAGTGATTTTATTTTATTAAAACTAAAAATTTTTAACATCTTAAGGTAAAAAAAACGACTTTTACTTATTTAAACACAAAATTTTCGCCCCGCTTTGTTTTTATTTTTTTTGTTGTGCAGCCAGACTCGCAGTGCGTAAATAATCGCAGTGCGAATAAAGCAGCATAGAGTGCGAAAGAAGTCGCAGTCCTCACTGCGAAAAAACTAACACTGTGTAAAAAATTGCAGCGCGGGAAAACTTGCAGAAAATAGCGGATTTTTGCGAGAAAAGTGGCACACAAATTAGAAAGTGCGACTTTTCTCGCAAAATTTTGGTCAAAAATTTAGTGTACAGTCGGACATTCTCTTGTGTTATATATTCTTGACGTAAGTAATCATAATTTTATCGTTTTTTTTGCAAACAGATGCAATTCTTTGTGTATTTTTTAATTACACTATGGAACAATAATAATAAATAAAATGTTTATCGTTTTTTGCAAACAGATGCAATTCTTTGTGTGTTTTTTTAATTACACTATGCAAAAATAATAATAATGTTTGAATTAACATCGGTTAAAAAATAATATCATAAGGTGTTAATTTGACGACATCCGTTTAAGTTCTTTTTTACAAATTGGTAAGTTTTCAACCTGCGAAATATTTTTTTTTGAAATTTAGTTTTGTTAAATGTGGTCTTGATCGCAGTTTTATTTATATTGAACGTTTAAAATACTTAAATATGCAATCTCTTGAGGAACGTCGAATTCATTTTGACTTAAAACTTTGCTTTTTTATTGTAAACAACCTAATAAATTTTGCATTTTCAAAATTTTTTCAATGAGGAGATTACTTTAGTCGAAATGATCACAACCGTAAGCTAAAAATAAACAAAGCTAAAAAAAATGTATATTTTAATTCATTTCCAATACGGGTAGAAAAATACTGGAAATATAATTACCTCAATTAAATTGTGAGAGTTCCCAAAAAATATAGATAATTATATATATATATAATAGTATATATATATAATCGGTATATTATATATTTTTGGTTTTTTTATGGTTTCAGATAAAAAGATTTAATTTTAAAAATTTTATTAAATTTGAGAGGTACATGTGAAGAAGCCTTATCGGCTCTGTGTATCCTTCCCTTTATTTTCAATTTTAAAACCGCAATTAAAAAAGTAAATTTTGATAAATTTATCAAACTCGACAGGTTCATATGAGCAGCCTTCGGGCTCTGTGTTCCCTTCCCTTTATTGAAACTCAATTCAATATCCAATATGTTGTTCACTCAACGAAACTTTTTGATGTATTTTAATTGTATTTTTAATTTTTTTTTGTACAATTCGACTTGTGTTCATACATGTACTAAAATGCTTCAATAAAGCTTTTTTATTTCATTTCATTTTCATGTTCAGTTTTTATGTTAGTTAGCTTAATTTGCTTAAGTTTTCGTGGGTTTCGTGGACTTTCGTGGACTTTTGGACTTCGTTGTTTTTCTTATTTTTGGGGTTCCCCAAAAATTTTTTGCTGTGGTTAATATTCGGAGTAGATTTTTTATTTTTTTGTTAGCTAAAGTGGTCGTGCAGCTGAATTTCATTTGGATATTTACTCTAGTATTCACAGCTAAGTCTGTGCTCATGTGAAAAACGTTCAATTTTGTTCAAGTTTTGGTATTTTGCGTATTAGGGCACTTGTGTCCAACAAATTTAATTTAATCACTTACGAATTCTAGTAACTTCACTAAGTCATAAACAATTTCTTGAGGTTATTACTTTGGTTTTTGCTATAATTAATGACCTTTTAAAAAGACCGCTAATACTTATGCGAAAGAGCAAACAAATCTCTTTGGCTTTCGCTCAGTAATAGCCAAACGGCAATAAGAACAATTTATCTTTAAATCGGATAAAACAATTCTGGAAGCGAGGGACGGCCTGCAGCGCAATAAGCCTGAACGCGCCGCCTTTAAACTATTACAAAGCAGTAATCATGGGTGGCGCGGGAAAGCCACGCGGCGATTTAGCCCCGTGGCGCCTGCGTCAACGATTATTCAAGAACGTGGGTAAATTCTTGAAATTCAGAACCTTCTCTTCTTCTTCTTCTTCTTATTATTATTATTATTATTCAAAACGCGCTTATCCTGACCAAAAGCGAATACCCCTATCATTACTGATTGATCAAAAATAAACATGGGCTCATAAGAAAGAAGAAGAAATGCACGCAGCTTTCTTAGGAAGCACTTTTTATTTTAGGTCCTTGTTATCGATTTATTGATCAAAATAAAATTTGAAAAAATACAATTAAAATACATCAAAAGTTTCGTTGAGTGAACGACATCTTGGATATTGAATTGGAGTTTCAATAAAGGGAAGGGAACACAGAGCCCAAAGGCTGCTCATATGAATTACTATAATTTTGATAAATTTATCAAAATTTACTTTTTTAATTGCGGTTTTAAAATTGAAATTGAAAATAAAGGGAAGGATACGCAGAGCCGATAAGGCTTCTTCACATGTACCTGTCAAATTTAATGAAATTTTTAAAATTAAATCTTTTTATCTGCATGGTAAAACCAAAAATATATAATATACCGATATATTATATATATATTATATATATATTATATCGGTATATTATATATTTTTGGTAAAACTATTCATCGATTGTGAATTAACAATATATTGAGGTAATATATTCCAGTATTTTTCTTCCGTACTGGAAATGAATTAAAATATACATTTTTTAGCTTTGTTTATTTTTTGGCTTTAGTTGTAATAACTTGACTAAAGTAATCTCCTAATTGAAAAAATTTTGAAAATGCAAAATTTGTTAGGTTGTTTACAATAAAAAAGCAAAGTTTTAAGTCAAAATGAAATTCGACGTTCCTCGAGAATTGCATATTTAAGTATTTTAAACGTTTACAATATAAGTAAAAGTTGCGATCAACCACATTTAACAAAACTAAATTTCAAAAAAAAATATTTCGCAGGTTGAAAACTTACCAATTTGTAAAAAAGAACTAGAACAAATATAATACAAATTGACACTTATGATATTATTTTTTAACCGATGTTAATTCAAACATTATTATTATTTTTGCATAGTGTAATTAAAAAAACGCACAAAGAATTGCATCTGTTTGCAAAAAACGATAAACATTTATTTTATTGTTCCATAGTGTAATTAAAAAATACACAAAGAATTGCATCTGTTTGCCAAAAAAAACGATAAAATTATGATTACTTACGTGAGAAATATGACGCAGAGAATGTCCGACTGTACACTAAATTTTTGACCAAAATTTTGCGAGAAAAGTCGCACTTTCTAATTTGTGTGCCACTTTTCTCGCAAAAATCCGCTATTTTCTGCAAGTTTTCCCGCGCTGCAATTTTTACACAGTGTTAGTTTTCAACCTGCGAAATATTTTTTTGAAATTTAGTTTTGTTAAATGTGGTCTTGATCGCAGTTTTACTTATATTGAACGTTTAAAATACTTAAATATGTAAAATTATTACTTTGAGGATCATCAATTCATTTTGACTTAAAACATTTCTTTTTTATTGTAAACAACCTAACAGATTTTGCATTTTCAAAATTTTTTCAATGAGGAGATTACTTTAGTCGAAATGATATACACGACATAACCGCAAAAAATCAACAACTAAAAAAAAATGTATATTTTAATTCATTTCCAATACGGGTAGAAAAATACTGGAATACTATTCCTCAATATATTGTTAATTCACCAATCGATGAATAGTTTACCAAAAATATATAGTATACAATATATAATATATATATAATATATATATAATATATCAGTACTATATATCTTTTGGTTTACATGCAGATAAAAAGATTTAATTTTTAAAAATTTCATTAAATTTGACAGGTACATGTGAAGAAGCCTTATCGGCTCTGCGTATCCTTCCCTTTATTTTCAATTTCAATTTTAAAACCGCAATTAAAAAAGTAAATTTAATAGATATCGAACTGACAGGTTCATATGAGCAGCCTTCAAGCTATATATACTTTCCCCTTCCCTTTATTGAAACTCAATTCAATATCCAATATGTTGTTCACTCAACGAAACTTTTTGATGTATTTTAATTGTATTTTTAATTTTATTTTGATCAATAAATCAATAACAGGGACCTAAATCAAAAAAGTGCTTCCTAAGAAAGTTGCGTAATTTCTTCTTCTTTCTTATGAGCTCATGTTTATTTTTGATCAATCAGTAATGAATGAGGAATATCGCTTTTAGGGAAGGAGCGTTGGAATAATAATAATAATAATAAGAAGAAGAAGAAGAAAATTAAATTTCAAAATTTACCCACGTTCTACAATAATCGTTGACGCGGCGCCACGGGGCTAAATCGCCCCGTGGCGCTCCCGCCACCCATGATTACTGCTTTGTAATATTTTAAAGGCGGCGCGTTCAGCTTTATTGCGCTGCCCGTCCTCGCTCCAGAATTGTTTTATGCAATTTAAAGAAAAATTGTTCTTATTGCCGTTTGAGGGCTCTTACTGAGCGGTTAAGAGATTTGTTTTATTCTTTTTTCGCATAAGTATTAGCGGTTTTTTTTAAAAGGTCATTAATTATAGCAAAAACCAAAATAATAACCTCAAATTATTTATGACGTTGTGAATTTACTAAAGAATTAGTTAAGTGATTAAATTAAATTTGTTGGACACAAGTGTCCCTAATACCCAATACAAAACTTGAAAAAAATTGAACGTTTTTCACATGAGCACAGACTTAGCTGTGAATACTAAGAGTGATGTACAAATGGAAATTCAGCTGCACGACCACTTTAGCTAACAAAAAAATAAAAAATCTACTCCGAATATTAACCACAGCAAAAAATTTTGGGGAACCCCAAAAATCAAGAACAAAGTCCAAGAAAGTCCACGAAAGT
>JASAMX010019806.1:0-13166 GCA_030248175.1 Microlaimidae sp. YZB2_3 | reverse complement strand
CCGCTTCATGACAATAAAGGACTTTTTAACACCGAAAACGTACTATCTTTTGACTTATCAAAACAAACAGATTTCCAATGGATACCGACGCAGCACATTTTACGACAAAAACGAACTTTCCGATGATAAAAAAAGGGATATATTGATTTTTTAATACAAAACGAACTTTTTCCCGTATGACAACGACCTAGTTCGCTTTTCCAATGGCAAAACGGATACTTACGGATAATTAAAAACACAATTCACTTTTACACCGCACCTTCTGATGATAAAACAGACCAGTCCGTTTTTTCGATCACAAAAATGGCACCTTTCTGATGGAAGTAAAACCGGGATTATTTCTTCCGGATGACAAAACGGAATTTTTGTATATAAAAAACTGAATCTGCACTTTAGCGCTTTCGATGAGCCAATTTTTAATATAAAAACGGACGCAATGCATGTTTTTCCAATAATAAAAAAAACCGGGACCGTTCTATACCGACTTGTATCTACTTTATAATGAGATTAAAAACAACTGGCCGTTTTTTGTGGGACCGGGTCAGCGCGCGTAAAAACGGAATTTCGAATTTCGAAATAAACTTTGAAAAACTTGAAATAGTGATCTAGCTCTTGAGCGCCAAAACGCAAAATTAAATTATTTAAGCACGCAAAATTTACAATTCAAGAAACGGTTATCTTGTCGGGACCTGAAAATGAACTCTGCAATATGTGACTCAATTTAAAAAAGAAATAACCGCTAATTTTGTTCTTTTTAAACACCATAACATCTGTAATTTTAATAGGAGGGTTTAAAAGCTAAATTTTAATTTTTTTAACTACAACGTTTCAGTCAACGTTTCATTAGAGACAAGTGCGCACATTTCTAATTTTTTTTTGTTTTAATGTTTCTTCATCTTGAACACCTCCTACATAGTCAAAGAGGTATAAAAGCGATTTCCGTGTTCAATATAAGGATTATTCTCACTCTACCGTATCTACCGTGGTACTATAGTAAATTTGCATTTTGGCCGAGCCGCCGTGCTTATAAATTTTTACCATATGATAACGTATTCGCTTTACACATTGTGAATACCACAATAGCACGCCTGTTGCATTTTTTTAGTCTGAATGAAAATAAATATAAAAAATCATACTCACAGCAACTGACAAGCTCGAAATCGCCACTTTTTTAGCTAGAAGGCTATATTTGTATGTGTAAGAAACAACTATAAAATTTACAACTAACTATTTGAGTCAGTGCAAACTGTACAACAAAGTTTATTACCCTACGTTCTCTAATAGTTAGTGTTGGCGTGATTCTTGCACACAATTATAATTTTTAAAGTAAAAATAAATAATAAAGAAGAATGATGAACATGAATTAATAAAATTTTATTCTTACGTCTCTCCTTTCTAACTATAACTTGTTGTGTGCGCGGGTTAATCAGTGTGGCAATTTCCCCGTACGACTTGTTATTAGAATTATATTTTTTAAATATAAATAATAATAAGAAGAAAAAAGATGATAAACATGAATTAATAAAAAATTAACCAGGCTGTTAGTTATGTTGTCTTTGTAGCTGCGTGGTAATTGCAATTATTTTTTGGAATAAAAAAATAGAAGAAAAGAAAATAACCACCTTTCAAATTTTATCCAGATTCTATTATACTTTGGGCGTGGTTGAATTGCTCACGCTAACAATGAAACATATTTTATCAAAGATAATGAGCTTTAGAATGATAATAATAAATAGAAGAAGAAGAAATTACGCATTCTTAGGAATTCTTAGGAAGCACTTTTTTCATTTAGGTACTTGTTAACGATTTATTGATCAACCTAAAAATTTAAAATAGAAGAGTAAAAAGTAACTCCCTAACCGCACAATAACAGTCTTTTGGTGCACCACTCTGAAGGATTGTACAGAGCAGACAAGGAACAGCCCCGCACAAAAACCACAAAAAAAAGCAGAAAACCGGTTTTAATTGGGTGGGCAGAAACCGAACCAGTTTCCAGCGCCATCTGCTTTAACGGCGCGGAAAACGGCGAAAACAACAGAGTACTTTTTTTTAAATTCTCTCATTACTTGATGACAAAATTAATTCAAAGTTTTATTAATAAAATAATAATCTAGTGTCGGTGGGCGGTTTAGCCCCACAGCACCTTGCACACTATAATTAGAGAACGTTGGGAAAATTTTTAGTAATTTATGTTCATCTTCTTCTATTTATTATTATAATCTCAAAGTTATTATCTTAAATCAATATCCTTTCATTGTTGACGTGGCGATTTAACCCTGCGATACCACACCAACTATAATCAGAGAATCTGGATAAAAATTGAAAGTTATGATCATCATCTTCTTCTTCTATTTTTTTATTCCAAAATAATTGCAATCACCACTGCGATTTAGCCCCACGGCACTGCGACAACTATAACTAGAGCACCTGGTAAATTTTGTAATTCATGTTTATCATCTTTTTCTTCTTATTATTATTTATATTTAAAAAATATAATTCTAATCATCGGTGGTGCGGGAGTGCCACACTGCAATTTAACCCACGGCACCGCGACAACTATAGTTAGAGAACGTGAGTAAATTTTGTAATTCATGTTCATCATCTTCTTATTATTATTTTTACTTTAAAAATTATAATTGCAATGACGCCAAGGCGCTAACTATATTTAGAGAACGTAGGTAAACTTTGTCTAGAGCGCCACTGCACCGCACTAACTAAATATAGTTGTAAATTTATAGTTGTTTCTTACACATACAAATATAGCCTTCTAACTAAAAAAGTGGCGATTTCGAGCTTGTCAAAGATTGCTGTGAGTATGATTTTTTCAATTGTTATTTCATTAGACTAAAAAAATGCAACAGTGCTGTGTGATTACATTAATGTATAAACAAATCATTATCATATGGTAGAAATTTTTATTCAGTGAGCAGCTGGCCAAACCAAATGCAAATTTCTTATAGTCCACATAATGTCATCTCAGACTAGTCCACATCCTTTTTATCTAAACATACCCCCGGGGAAAAATCGCCCCTTTTTCTTGCTCTATTTTTAGAGATTTTTTAAAGGCTAGTTACAAGATAAAGAAACATTAGAAACAAAAAATTAAATACACCACTTTGTCTCTAATAAAACGTTGACTAAAACGTTGTAAGTTAAAAAATTAAATTTTAGCTTTTAAAGTTCTCCTAAAATTACAGATGTTATGACTGTTTTTGAGGAACAAAAATTAGCGGCTATTTCTTTAAATTCGTAGTGGTTTTTTAAATTTCATTTTCAGGTCCGAGCAAGGATGACCTTTTCTTGAATTGTAAATTTTTTTGTTGCGTGCTTAATAATTTAATTTTAGTTTACGATATCTTAAACCTAATCATGCTATTCATAAAACTTTTGGACCCGGTCCATTTCGGACTGGAGGTCCGTTTTTTACACTGACCGGTTAGCGTAAAAAACGGTCGCAGTCTGTTTTGATCATCATAAAGTAGACTGAGTCGGTTTTTATCAACGGAAAGGTCCGTTTTTTTTATTATTGGAAAAGTGCATTGCGTCCGTTTTTATCATCTAAAATTCGTTTTTGTCATCGAAACACTAGACTGGGTCCGTTTTTATCAAAAGAAACGTCCGGTTTTGTCATCGTAAAAGTGAATTGAGTCCGTTTTACTTATCAGAAAGGTCCGTTTTTGTGATCAGAAAAACGGACTGGGTCTGTTTTATCATCAGAAAGGTGCGGTTTTGTCATTGTAAAAGTGAATTGTGTTTTAATTATCCGTAAGTATCCGTTTTGTCATTGGAAAAATGGACTGGGTCAGTTTTTGTCATCGGAAAGGTCCGTTTTTGTCATTGGAAAAGTGGATTGTGTCCGTTTTTATCATCGGAAAGGTTCGTTTTTGTCCTCGGTAAAGTGTACTGGGTCGGTTTTTATCATTGGAAAAGTCTGTTTGTTTTGATCATCGGAAAAGTGGACTGGTACGTTTTTATCAACGGAAAGGTCCTTTATTGTCATCGGGAAAGTGGATTTGGTCCGTTTTTATGATCGGAAAGGTCTCTTTTTATCATCGGAAAAGTGGAATCGGTCCGTTTTTATCATCAAAAAGGTCCGTTTTTGTCATCGGAAAAGTGGACTGGGTCCGTTTTTTAACATCGGAAACGTCCGTTTTTGTCATCGGAAAAGTTGATTGGGTCCGTTTTTATCATCAAAAGCTCCGTTTTTGTTATCGGAAGAGTGGACTATAAGTCCGTTTTTATCATCGGAAAGGTCCGTTTTGATCATCAAAAAGTGGATTGGGTCCATTTTTATTATCAAAAAGGTCCGTTTTTCTCATCGGTAAAGTGGACTGGGTCCGTTTTTATCATCGGAAAAGTCCGTTTTTTTATCGGAAAAGTGGACTGGGTCTGTTTTTATCATCGGAAAAGTGGGGTGGGTCCGTTTTTATCATCGGATTTTCTCATAGGAAAAGTGGACTGGGTCTGTTTTTATCATCGGAAAAGTGGACTGGGTCCGTTTTTATCATCAAAAAAGTCCGTTTTTCTCATGAGAAAAGTGGACTGGGTCCGTTTTTATTATTGAAAAAGTCCATTTTTCTCATCGGAAAAGTGGACTGGGTCTGTTTTCATCATCCAAAGGTCTGTTTTTGTTATCAGAAAAGTGGACAGCGTCCGTTTTTATCATTGGAAAAGTCCGATTTTCTCATCGGAAAAGTGGACTGGGTCCGTTTTTATCATCGAAAAAGTCCGTTTTTCTCATCGGAAAAGTGGACTGGGTCCGTTTTTTAACATCGGAAACGTCCGTTTTTGTCATCGGAAAAGTTGATTGGGTCCGTTTTTATCATCAAAAGCTCCGTTTTTGTTATCGGAAGAGTGGACTATAAGTCCGTTTTTATCATCGGAAAGGTCCGTTTTGATCATCAAAAAGTGGATTGGGTCCATTTTTATTATCAAAAAGGTCCGTTTTTCTCATCGGAAAAGTGGACTGGGTCCGTTTTTATCATCGGAAAAGTCCGTTTTTTTATCGGAAAAGTGGACTGGGTCTGTTTTTATCATCGGAAAAGTGGGGTGGGTCCGTTTTTATCATCGGATTTTCTCATAAGAAAAGTGGACTGGGTCTGTTTTTATCATCGGAAAAGTGGACTGGGTCCGTTTTTATCATCAAAAAAGTCCGTTTTTCTCATGAGAAAAGTGGACTGGGTCCGTTTTTATTATTGAAAAAGTCCATTTTTATCATCGGAAAAGTGGACTGGGTCTGTTTTCATCATGCAAAGGTCTGTTTTTGTTATCAGAAAAGTGGACAGCGTCCGTTTTTATCATTGGAAAAGTCCGATTTTCTCATCGGAAAAGTGGACTGGGTCCGTTTTTATCATCGAAAAAGTCCGTTTTTCTCATCGGAAAAGTGGACTGGGTCTGTTTTTATCATCCAAAGGTCCGTTTTTGTTATCGGAAAAGTGGACTGGGTCCGTTTTTATCATCGGAAAAGTCCGTTTTTCTCATCGGAAAAGTGGACTGGGTCTGTTTTTATCATCCAAAGGTCCGTTTTTGTTATTGAAAGAGTGGAGTGGATCCGTTTTTATCATCGGAAAAGTCCGTTTTTCTCATCGGAAAAGTAGACTGGGTCTGTTTTTGTCATCCAAAGGTCCGTTTTTGTTATCAGAAAAGTGGACTGGGTCCGTTTTTCTCATCGGAAAAGTGAACTGGGTCCGTTTTTATCATCGGAAAGGTCCGTTTCGATCATCAAAAAGTGGATTGGGTCCATTTTTATTATCAAAAAGGTCCGTTTTGTCATCGGAAAAGTGGAATGGGTCTGTTTTTATCATCGAAAAGGTCTATTTTTGTCATCGGAAAAGTTAATTGGGTCCGTTTTTTATCATCGAAAAGCCCGTTTTTATGGTATCGGGCAATGTCCCAACTGAGGAAAGTCCCAACGAGGAAAGTCCCAACCAATCGATGAATCTCCCAACAGTTCAAATATTAGAAATACGTTTGCAAAACCGGTGTTAAACACGATAATTTTAAACAACTGTGAGGACCTGTTTTAGCCAATAACGCGCAGTTTAATTGGAAGCTAATTTGTTATTAATAAATGACTAAAACAAGCTCACACAAATTTAACTTTTAAATTAAATTAAATCAATCACTTGATATGTGTAAAGGAACGCAAGAAAACCAATACGTAATTAATATAATAATAATAAATAATATATTCTTTAATAAAGGAACGTAAGAAAACCAACAGTTAAAATAATATTGCTCTAAACTCAAACTAAGCAATTATCTTAAATTTTAACTAGCTCAGAGTTTCACTCTGAACAACTAATTCTATCGCGCTTTCTATTTTCTTTTAGAAACCACGCTCTGCTACCAAAATGTGAGGACCTGTTTTAGCTAATAACGCGCAGTTTAATTGGAAGCTAATTTGTTATTAATAAATGACTAAAACAAGCTCACACAAATTTAACTATTAAATTAAATTAAATCAATCACTTGATATGTGTAAAGGAACGCAAGAAAACCAATACGTAATTAATATAATAATAATAAATAATATATTCTTTAATAAAGGAACGTAAGAAAACCAACAGTTAAAATAATATTGCTCTAAACTCAAACTAAGCAATTATCTTAAATTTTAACTAGCTCAGAGTTTCACTCTGAACAACTAATTCTATCGCGCTTTTAAAGAATTCTCAATAATAATAATTTCTTTTTCTCTGAGACTGAATTCTAAAAACTTATAATATATCTTAAACTTTCTAACTTCAAAAATAATAATTCTTATTCTTAAATTCTCAGACTTAAAGTACTTTTATAGCGCGCTGCTCAGAGTAACTTAAAATAAACTCAACTTCTAAACTTTTAACTTAATTTTCTATAGCGCTTTCTCAACTTAAACTTATCTTCGAATAAATAAAGGATCCAAACTTACCCAAGGGTCGTTCCTAGCTGGAGGCTTCTGTTGATTCCAGAATTTACCAACCAATAAAATAAAAGTAAACTGCCAACAATAAGAAGACTGCTAAGTGGCGCCTCTTATATACTGTAAGCCGCACATTTTTTTAGATAAGAATCAGGCACCGAGGTAAACGTAAATCGCGATTTGATTGGCTTAATATTTCTGGTGGATTTAAAGCTTAAGATGTTACTACAGAAGACCCCGTATAAAATTATTATGCCAATGCTTACTATAGAATAACGAAGAATGTTTGTAAGACTAGAAATAGCTGAGAATAATTTAAGTTACAAATAGCACAAGAATACTGTTAAACCTGGATGACCGTGGCCGTAAAATAAAGGAATTATAAGTTTCTACAACTGAAAATAACTTGAAAACGCTTGAAAGTGAAATAAAAAAATATTCTATAAAATCAGATAAGACGTAGGATGACTCAATAGTTTTTTTTTTACACGATCTTCCTCACATGACAAGAATAATTGTAAAATGATACATTGAAAGCTTTAAACAAAACTAAAAATAACTTTACTTTAGCTGAAAGTGATTTAAGAAGAGAAGAATAGTAAAATGAAATATAATATTAATACAATTAATTAATTAAGCAATAAAAGAAAATTTACTTTAACTTATGTTTTAAATTATGTTTTACAAATAATTTGAGCCATGCTACACAACCAAAAATAAATAAATGCATTAAATGAATGATAAATGGAATTATGCAATTTTGTAAACGTACTTTCAAAAATGCAAGTTTCCACCCCAATGAGAATTTTTTTTGATTTTTGGGTTTTGCTTAGGCTTAGGAAAAAAATAAAGTTTTTACTCTTCAGTTTAAAAAGCATCATTAAATACAAATTTACCATAATACAATTTTGCTTGAATTTTAGGTTTTGCTTAGGCTTAGGTTTAGGTACTCAGTTTTTTGAATGAAGAATTTAATAAAAGTTTACCATGATAAAAATTTTGCTTGATTTTTGGCTTTTGCTTAGGCTTAGATAAAAAAGGTTTTCAATAAATTGTTTTATTCGAAAAATAGGAAAAACTTGTCTTTTGAAAAGTGCGTTTACAAAATCACATCCAAAAGACGAGTTTTTGGTATTTAATGCTATATTTTTATTAATTATAGTGTTAATTGACTAAAAAATAAAATGGTGTTTGTTGCAAACGTATTTTTTGATTCTGTTGGGACTTTCCACAAACTGTTGGGAGATTCCACAGTTGGGAGATTCACCCTTTTTGTTGGGAGATTGCTCGGAACCGTTTTTGTCATCGGAAAAATGGACTGGGTCCGTTTTTATCATCGGAAGGTTTGTTTTGATCATTGGAAAAGTAGATTGGGTCCATTTTTACTATCGAAAAGGTCCATTTTGTCATCGAAAAAGTGAAGTGAGTCTGTTGTTATCATCGGAAAAGTCCATTTTTGTCATCGGAAAATTGGACTGCGTCCGTTTTTTCAAAAGCACCGTTTTGTCATCGGAAAAGTGGAATGGGTCTGTTTTTATCATCGAAAGGTTCGTTTTTGTCATCGGAAAAGTGGACTGAGTCCGTTTTTATCATCAAAAGGTTCGTTTTTGCCATTGGAAAAGTGGACTGGTTCCGTTTTTAACATCAAAATGGTTCGTTTTTATCATCGCAAATTTGATTGAGTCCGTTTTTATCATTAGAAAGGCCCGTTTTTTTTTTCATCAGAAAAGTGGACTGGGTCCGTTTTTATCATTGGAAAGGTCCATTTTTGTTATCGGAAAAGTGAATTGGGTCCGTTTTTTTAGGACCCAGTTCACTTTCCAATAATCAAAACGAACCCAGTCCGAAGTGGACCGGGCCCAAAGGTTTTATGAATAGCACAGCAAGATTATCATTGTGATGTATAGTAATTTTTCAAGTAATTTTGTTATGTATACCAATTTTATTCAGTTAAGTCAAATTTTGCTGTCTAACTGTTCACTGCCCTGTAAATAAATAATTTATCGCAACTGTCACGCTTTACTTTTACTGCGCTTTACAGTTTGTACTACGAATGTAATCTTTTGACCTAATTGATATTTAAAAAAATTAAGATTTAAAAAATTGAGATAAAAAAATATAAAAAATTGAGATTTAAAAAAATGCTCTATGAATAGAGCAGGAAAAAGGATCGATTTCCCCCTGGGGCCTGTTTCATAAAAACCTTTGTAAATTCTCATTTTACAAATCTCCGCCTATTTTTTGTAAAATACACGATAAAGGTTTTTCAACTTGTAATCTAGGTGGAGCATCTGCGTGCACTGCTCTGCGCTGATTGGTCGCAGCCACGTCATTTCATCTCCGCTGACCGATCAATATTTGCCGTGTCGTATATTCTCTATCATGTAATTTACAAAAAATAGGCGGAGATTTGTAAAATGAAAATTTACAAACGTCTTTATGAAATAGGCCCCTGGGCGTAAGTTTAGACAGAAAAGATGTGGAGAAGTCCGAGTTGTTCATATAGGCTGTTGTAGTAATTTAGTTTCTAGCATGTACAGTTATGCTCACTAAATAAAAACTTATTGATTGATATATGATATTGATTTTTAATTTGGTAAACCAATTACACAATCCAATTGTAGTTCTTTTATAGTCGGAGGGATTGTGATTAAAAAAATCATGCTCACGCTCAACAACCTTTGACATCCGCGAAATAGCCACTTTTGCTAATATATATGTTTTCAACATGTAATTAAAAGTTTTAATATAAAAAGTGGCGATTTCGCGATTGTCAAAGGTTGTCGTGAGCATGATTTTTTCAATTACCAATCCCTCTGAATATAAAAGAACTACAATTGAATTGTGCAATTGGTTCACCAAATTAAAAATCATCATTATATATCAATCAATATGTTCTTTATTTAGTGATTGATTCTTGGTGCTAAATTATTACAACAGTCCATATATGGACACCTCGGACTACTCTACATCTTTTCTGTCTAAACTTACGCCCGATGGGAAATCGTTTCTTTTTCCTGCTCTTTTCATAGAGCATTTTTCATGGCTAGTCTACCACTTTTTAAATGGAATCTTTAAATTAAATGTAAAAATGTAGAGATTTTGCTATACCATAACAGAACTTTCTAATAATGTTCAATTTTTCATATGAAATTGGAATTTGGAAAATCAAAAAAGGCTGACGAAAGTTGTGCGATTGTTTATCTTTCCAAAGACCCCATGTTTATTTGTGATCAATCACTTACAAAGAAAATATAATGACTTAAAGGTATGAGCGTTTGAAAAATAATAACAATAATAATAAGAAGAAAAACATGAATGATAAAATTTACCTATACATTTTTATTAATTAGAGTAACTGACTTAATTTCGGCCACCTTTTTTTATTTTTTTGGATAAGTTTTTTCGGGTTTTTCCAATCGACGCAAAATTTGGTCGAAAAATCAAACGATAGCTATTTTTGTTATTCCAGTGCAAAATTTTAAAATTTCTGTTACACTTAAAGATCAGTGGAGGTTTAAAGTTGTTTTTTTATAGTGGCCGAAATTAAGACGCTAGCCATTAACTTCGGCCTCCTAGAAAAAACTGGCTATAACTATTGCCAAAACGAACAATAAAAATTTTTAAAGGTTTAAAATTTATCCTTAGGTATTGTTCTTAGTACATATAACTTAATTTTTTCTCGTTTGCAAACTTTAATAGTTTTTAGCAAGACTTTAAATAATTATGTTAAAACCTGAAAAAAAAAGTTTCAATAACTCGTATTTCTTTGTTAAATTTTTATTTTTGGCTTAAAAAATGTTAAAAAAAGTCAAACAAGCAAAAAAATTCTTTATAAATACGGTAGTACGATGATATTTAAAAACAGCAAAAAACGGCAGGTTTTTTCACCTAAAATTTAAGGTGGCTGAAATTAACGGAATCTTAAAACGCGCAGTTAGTTAAACGCATTGCAAAGTGATTTTAAAGAAAATATCAAAACATGAAAATTAACAATTTTGAGCCTTAAATGGAAGATATTTTAAGGTTATATATTTCTTCGTTCTAAATTTGATGCAGTTTAAACACAAAGCAAAAATTAAGAAAATCACAAAAAAATCACTTTTTGTATGAAAATGTTGATAATGTAGAATAACAAAAATAAAAAACTTTTGCAAAAACACTTTATTCAACTTTAATCCAGTTACTTTTGTGCTATTTCTTTTGTGTTTTAAAAATAAGCCAATTTTCTAACACCCTAAATTGGTGACCGAAATTAAGGCCTGGCCCAAATTAAGTCAGATACCCTATATACAAATTATAAATAAATACGTTCTATAATATTACAATTGGCACGGTGCCATGGGGCTGAATCGCCGTGTGATGCTCCGGTGTCGTAGAATAGATCTTTCCCTATTACAGATGTTGTTCCCCCCCCCCGGAAGATTTATTCTGGTTTACGCCAGAACAGGGGTCGCATTCTGACGCAACACCGACTGTTTACCCCGTTAAATCCATTCCAATAAAAATAAAAAAACAAATATTATTTATTTCAAAGTTTAAGATATATATTAGTATTAATTGTGCCTTAATTTTCCAGAAATTTAAATAAATTGGTTAAAATAAAAAAAAATCCCATTTAATTGTTTTTTTTTTTTTCTCCACCTTATATATCACAAAATATATAATATACCGAAAAATGTGCAACTCCTATATAAAAAAAGTACAGAAAAGGTGGCCTTTATAATGAGCCTCTCCATTTAAATGAATGCGGAATGCGCGCCCAGGGCGCTGTTTCATAAAAGTTCCCAACATGCTGTTTTTTTGTTGAAGTCCATTTCTTTTTTGTAGAAAGCTACAAAGAAATGAAAATGCAATAGACTTTTGGAAAAACTTATAAAAAACCAAAAATTTGCATAAATATTAATTGCAAAAATCCCTATGCTTTATCATAGGATTTCATTTCTTTGTAAATATTTACAAAGAATCAAATGTTAGTAAGTAACATTTATGAAACAGCGCACAGGGCGCGCATTTTGACGCGCGGTTAAAATTTACCCCGGGTTAACTTTTTTTTACGTGCTTAAGGATGCGAGTGAAAAATCAATTTTACCTAGGTAAAAGTCGGGTTAAATTTTTTCAATTGTTTTAAGAATAAGAATTTATCCAACTCGAGAGGTGGTTAAATATTTTCTCCCATAGGATTAATTTAATAAAAAATAAAATACGCGCATTGATTAATTCTTTTATTTTGCGCGAGGTGGTTTTGCGGCGCGAGAAATAAAAATTAAAAAAATATTCATTGCAATCATTTTCTGTCCCATATGCGGCAGGTTTATTTATTTACAATATATATTTATTTTTTTATTTTCTTTGAAATGGATTTACCGGGGTAAATATAAGGGTTTCTTCAGAATGCGACCCCAGATCTTCCCTCCTTAGAATATTTATTCCCCCCTCCCGTGTTAAAGCGCATACAGCAAAAATTTGCATAAAGTTCCTTACAGAGAGGGAAAGATTTATTCTGGGGTGGTATGCTGAAGGTTTAATCCGACTTAAAATTAATCTGAGATTAGCGATTTTCGACACACAGTAAACATACTAACAGTATTGATTAAATAATCTAGGTTAACGGAGTTAATAGACTTTATCTCAGAATAAATCGCCACTAATCCGAGATTAGCGGGAAAAACCCCCAAATTTTTAATCCACTTCCGGAGGTGGTTTAAAAATTTGCATAAATTAACAATTTAATCTCGAGTTATCGATAATTTAATCTGAGAATAAACCTAATCTCAGATTAAATTCGTTAAACTAGATTATCTAATCCATACTGCTAGTATGTTTACTGTGTGTCGACAATCGCTAATCTCAGATTAATTTTAAGTCCGATTAAACGTTCAGCATACCACCCCTGATGTTCATTCTAGAATAAATCTTCCCCCTTGTAATAAATCATGTAACAAGCGTTTGCATATTAAAAACAACATCCATTTTTTTCTATTTTTCACGTCATTTCGTTTTTTTTTTCTTTTAATCAAAAAATTCGTAAAAAATTCTCAAGGTTTCATATCAAAGAATTGGTGATAAACACTAAAACAAACATATTTTATTCTAATAAATCATTTGAAATGTCCGGTAACCGCACTCATAAAGCGCGATTAACCAAGTATTTACCAAAGATTAAGTATGGACGTCTTTTTCCGTGGACAACGGGAGAATCGGATTTAAAACCTAATAAAAACTGACTTTACCCACTGGATTTTACCCACTGGATTTTAGC